>JAENPR010001808.1:0-107957 GCA_018135685.1 Themeda triandra
CTTCTCAAACTTGAGCTTGGGCAAACCCCGAATTAGATCAAGTGAGCTCAATCTTGCAAGCAAGTCGAAACTCAAGTGACCAAGTCTGCGGTGCCACTTCCAGAGCTCTGAGGAGGAGTTTGCCATCAAACAGCGGGAAAGACCAAATGAGCGAGAAAAATCAGCACGAAACACTTTCCCAAAAGGCACAATCTTGCAAACGAGGTTCTCCTGAGCATCAAGAACACGACAAAGTCTTGGCTTAAACCGAACCTCAAAACCGTCATCAAGAAGCTGAGAAACAGAAAGCAGATTGAAGTGCAAATTTGAAACCAAGGCCACATCCTTAAGCACAAAGTTCTCATTTAGACGGATGGACCCACGTGAAAGCACTTTACCCTTGCTGTTATCCCCAAATGTAATGTATTCACTATACTTCATTTGGGTGAGGCTGGAGAACCATTTTGAGTTCCCGGTCATGTGTCGAGAGCAACCGAATCAACTAGCCACGTGTTCTCCAGCCCTTCATCCCGCATCAATAGCGAGACATGGATGAGCAAATGATCCAACACCGGGGTTAGTAAACTGAGGAGAAAACCAGTGTTGGCTCATTCGCCCATGAGAAGTGTTAACAAAAGCATCATGCATGCCATGTCCCATTTGAGTAGAGCGATCACCACGACGAGAAAAACGTGGTCCGCTCATCCTGTAAGACTGAAAGCCACGATCACGAGATCCAAGGTCATAAGAAAAACCTGAACCCCGCCGGGCATGACCACCTCGTGGTCTCACACCTTGAGGCCTAGGTCCTTGAGGTGTTGCACCTCTTGGCCTAGCACTGTGCCTCTGGAAACGTGGAGCAAACACACCATGAGTAGAGTTATGGAAAAGCTCATACTCATGCCGCTCATCTCTCTTCCTCCGAAAGTAGAACTCAAACAAGTGACCATCATGGTGACAATAATCACAGTGATACACCTCTCTCTTGGGTGGTGGTTTACTCACTCTCTCATGGGTATGGGTCACTCTTTGGGTTTGCTTGTTCTTTGGAGGGGGTTTAATAGAGATGTCGGGAAGTGTGTCAAGTGGGTTCCTTAGGTGGTTTGGCTTGGGAGTCCACACTTGTTTTGGAGGTGAAGCTTTGGGAGGTTCCTCAAACACACCATCTTTCACACCGGGCTTGTTAGGCCGAGGTGGAGTGATTTTGATCAACTTGGGAGTAGTGGAAGGCTTGGTGGATTCTCGGATGCACTCATACCACCGTGTTCACCAACCTTACCAAAAATATTTTCACCCTTCCCACCTGTAGCAAAGCCTAATCCCGTTGTGTCGGCTTCCTCTTGAACTCGACTCATCATCATGCCAAGTCGCGGTTCTTCGCAAGACAACCAACCGAGCATGGACCGAAGATTTGTGATTTATTCTTCGGCCCTTTCTTGTCATGCCTACAAGAGTCTAGTTCTAGTTCCAAAGCTTCACAACAAGCACATCTAGAAACTTGACTAGTTTTCTCTAGCATGGCAATCCTAGTCATTTTCTCACCTAGCTGGACTTCACTCATCACAAGATTTGCAAGGACTCACGCGTACAGGACCTAGCCTTAACCTCATCAAGCTCATCTACCAAAGCCACATACTTGACCGCACATCAGCTAGGTTCGCCATATGAATGGCACAAGCATCACACTCGACTCATCGAGATGTGGACTCCCTACCGGACTCTAGATCTTTGACAAGAAGCTCCCACTTAGCCTTGAAATCTTTTCTCTCACGAGCAGCACGCTTAAGCAAAGCATCTTGACTAAGCAAAGTGGTAGTCAAGTTTTCAACCTCGGCATGACAAGGGACTCGAGATTTTGTTCTACCTCGTGCTCGGTGTCGTCGTTCTTCTCAATGCTTGGGGTAGACTCGTCGAGTGCCATGGTGCGTAGCCTCCAAGCTTGGAGTCGCGAAGAAGCACAGCCCGTTGAACTTGTTCTCGACCTTTTGCTCGGCCTCATCATCACTTGGGGGTGAGCCGTTGTCGGAGTCGTCGTCGAGATCGGCCGAGGGATGCGAGGAAGGCTCGCGTTTCGCTCTTGCTTCTCCAGAACTTCTTCTTGACCGCCTCCTTGTCGAATCTTCCCTTGTACTTGTACTTGGGTGTGGAAGACTCGTGCTTGTCCTTGCGCTTCCGTAGTCGTTCTTGTTGTTGTAGTGGTTCTTGTCGGCCTTGGGACAAGTTGGCGACGTAGTGGTCGGGATCTCCATACCCGAGCATCCTTGCTTGGTGATGCCACGCCCGGCGATTCAAACGGTTGTTGTGAAACCGTGAGAACCGCTAATCACCAAGGCGAGCTCGTCGTCCCCAAGAGCCTCCATCTCGCTCCCCTTCCGTAGCCGAGACCCAGAAGACAAGGCAAAAGAGGGCGTTTGTGAAGGGTTAGTCAAAGAACTTGAACCTCCCGTATACGAGACCAAAGCCATGGTAGGTGCGACGGATTTCCGATCCTCGCGCGTCTCGGTGGTCAATCTCGGTGGACTTGAGCTTACCGAATGCTCATCCACGGTGGAGAGTCTCATAGCCGGGTGATTCGATGATCGCCGAGACCTTTACTTCCCAAACCCTCCGATCTAGAGCATATAGAAGCTTAAGCGCTCTCTCGATGATCGTCATAGGGCATCGAGGGTTGTTTGCCCTCATCTTGTTCACGATGGTTTGAAAGCGAGTGAATAAAGAATCAATAGATTCACCATCGATTTGAACAAAGTTCTCATACTCTCTCTTGTGTGTCTCATAGAGTCCGGTCTTGACATGGGCAAGTACCCTCATGGTATTTCTCAGCCTAGACCGATCTCTCGAGCAAATGGTACAATCGAAACACGCTCAAATTCCTCCATAGAAAGAGCGTAAAACAAGACAGGTTAAGCAAAGGTGTTGTTCGCCTTGTGTTGGTCGATCCGTGCTTGGTCAACACGGCAGCAAGTACCACATAGTCCGCATTCTCACAGACGGATCTCCCAAACACGCGAATCAATCCCTTGGAGATGCGCCGACATGCGGATCTTCCAATAGGGATAGTTCTTGCCATCGGTGCGGTGGCTTTCCAAGCTCACGGTTCTCCATGATGTCGCTTCGGGGATCACGGACCGATTAAGGTGAAGTGATCCTTAACCGGCTCCGATACCAATTGAAGGACCGTAATCGGCGACCAGGGGGGGGGGTGAATGGGAGCCTTAAATTTCTCGTGAAATATTTGGCCGCTATCCCAAATTCAAACCCCAAGAAGTAAAATCCCTAAATCTAAAATACTCGCACCAATCGGTGATGGAAGTATCTAGAAAAATTCTTTAGGGTGTTAGAAACCCAACGCAACAAACGGAAAGTGAATCGGAGCACAAACGACGAAACAACACACAAGACTAGAAATCGAGCTAGTGAAAATTCTGCAGAAAAACACCAGGAAATTTGTTCATCCCTCTCAACCAAAAAAGGCAGGGCACCACGGTAGCTCCAATTTGCGTACTAGTGTCCAAATGAGTTAGCTTCTTCCCGTAGCTTGATAGGGACACCTCAAGATAGCAAAAACAATTCACGAGAAAGCAAGCTGCTTGCTATTTAGTAAAAAGAATTGGTGTCCTCGGCTCTTTGCCGTTCGCAACCGCCGGACAGGATAGAGTACTTGTTTAGCAAATAAATTCATGTATCGCAGCTAGGAGCGGCTACCGTGCCGCAAGATTGTGCGCTACCAAATCCGACTAGGATCGGTGTACCGGTTTGTCTCGAGGAAGAGCACAACGCAGCCTGTGCAAGAACGGTGCGCTCCAAAGAAAAGAAAAACAAGCTTCTAAACGGGCAACAGGGTGCAAAGGTTTCCTCATAATCTATCCCTTCTTTCGACGGTACCCCCGAGCAACCAACCTAGCCTTGTTTCTCACCACAACCCCATCCTCACTGCTGTTTGTTCTTGAACACCCACTTGGTTCCTATGGGATGACAACGAGGTGGAGGTGGTACTAAAACCCACACTTGGTTTCTCTCAAAGTTCTCAAGCTCCTCATGCATGGCATTTACCCAATGGATCGGTTAATGCCTCAACCACTTCTTTGGGTTCGAAATTTGCAACAAAAGCAGAATGTGCAAAGTGCGAAATCTCATAAGATCTGTTGCGAGTGACCCGCTCATTTATGTTACCGATCATGGTTGAAGGAGGATGGCGATGCTGAATGTGTCGCGGTGCTTCTCTTGATGAAGACGCTCCCTTCAACAACAAATTTGGAGCTTCCTCGGTACTGGAACAAGGCGAGGAGCCTCGTCGTACGGTCCCCATGTGGTAGAAGATGTGGGAGTGGGGCCGTCAACGGAAGTAGTCATCGCAGTGGTCAACGGGGCAGCCGGTGGAGTCGGCTCGGGATCACCCCAATCAGCATCATCCCGCTCCTCCTCCACAAAGATGCTCTTGTTCATCTCCTCATCACCCGCACTCTCAAAGACGGGAGAAGAACAAGGTGCGGTCTCATCGAAGGTGACTTCACAAGTCTCCATGACATGGTTAGTTTCAAGGTTAAGTACTCGATAAGCATGCGAATGAGATGCATAACCAAGAAAAATCCCGTCGAGGATCTCGATTCAAATTTGTCTAAGTTTCCTTCTTCAAGATAAAGCACTTGCTGACCAAACACACGAAAATGGCTCACTTTGGGCAAACGACCAAATCGCAACTCATAAGAAGTCTTCTTTGTAAAAGCTCGAAGGAAGATGCGATTTGAAACATGACAAGCCGTGTTGATTGCTTCGGCCCAATAGCGCCTAGGAGTCCTATGCTCATCAAGCATCGTCCCGGCCATCTCAACAAGGGTCCGATTCTTGCGTTCAACAATCCCATTTTTTGTGGGACATATGGCGAGGAAAAGCGATGTTCAAGACCTATGGATGAGCAAAAGGTCTCAAAACGAGTATTCTTGAATTCAGTGCCATTGTCACTACGAATAGCTCGCATGGCATGCTTTGGTAACTCATTTTGCAACCTTAAGATCAGGTCATGAACATGAGTAAAAGCCTCATCTTTGCTTTCCATGAAAAAGACCCACGAATAGCGAGAAAAGTCATCAACCACGACCAACACGTACCACTTTCCACCATCTGACCGGACCCGAGCTGGACCTACAGTGTCCATATGTAAAAGCTCGCCGGGCCCCTTGGTCATCACTTGGTTCACGGGAGGATGAGAAGCCGCAATCATCTTCCCGTGACGGCACGGATGACAAACAAGATCCTTCTCAAACTTGAGCTTGGGCAAACCCCGAATTAGATCAAGTGAGCTCAATCTTGCAAGCAAGTCGAAACTCAAGTGACCAAGTCTGCGGTGCCACTTCCCGGAGCTCCGAGGAGGAGTTTGCCATCAAACAGCGGGAAAGACCAAATGAGCGAGAAAAATCAGCACGAAACACTTTCCCAAAAGGCACAATCTTGCAAACGAGGTTCTCCGAGCATCAAGAACACGACAAAGTCTTGGCTTAAACCGAACCTCAAAACCGTCATCAAGAAGCCGAGAAACAGAAAGCGTGATTGAAGTGCAAATTTGAAACCAAGGCCACATCCTTAAGCACAAAGTTCTCATTTAGACGGATGGACCCACGTGAAAGCACTTTACCCTTGCTGTTATCCCCAAATGTAATGTATTCACTACACTTCATTTGGGTGAGGCTGGAGAACCATTTTGAGTTCCCGGTCATGTGTCGAGAGCAACCGGAATCAACTAGCCACGTGTTCTCCAGCCCTTCATCCTGCATCAATAGCGAGACATGGGATGAGCAAATGATCCAACACTGGGGTTAGTAAACTGAGGAGAAAACCAGTGTTGGCTCATTCGCCCATGAGAAGTGTTAACAAAAGCATCATGCATGCCATGTCCCATTTGAGTAGAGCGATCACCACGACGAGAAAAACGTGGTCCGCTCATCCTGTAAGACTGAAAGCCACGATCACGAGATCCAAGGTCATAAGAAAAACCTGAACCCCGCCGGGCATGACCACCTCGTGGTCTCACACCTTGAGGCCTAGGTCCTTGAGGTGTTGCACCTCTTGGCCTAGCACCGTGCCCCGGGAAACGTGGAGCAAACACACCATGAGTAGAGTTATGGAAAAGCTCATACTCATGCCGCTCATCTCTCTTCCTCCCGAGAACTCAAACAAGTGACCATCATGGTGACAATAATCACAGTGATACACCTCTCTCTTGGGTGGTGGTTTACTCACTCTCTCATGGGTATGGGTCACTCTTTGGGTTTGCTTGTTCTTTGGAGGGGTTTAATAGAGATGTCGGGAAGTGTGTCAAGTGGGTTCCTTAGGTGGTTTGGCTTGGGAGTCCACACTTGTTTTGGAGGTGAAGCTTTGGGAGGTTCCTCAAACACACCATCTTTCACACCGGGCTTGTTAGGCCGAGGTGGAGTGATTTTGATCAACTTGGGAGTAGTGGAAGGCTTGGTGGATTTCTCGGATGCACTCATACCACCGTGTTCACCAACCTTACCAAAAATATTTTCACCCTTCCCACCTTTGTAGCAAAGCCTAATCCCGTTGTGTCAGTTCCCCTCTTGAACTGACTCATCATCATGCCAAGCTGCGGTTCACTGCAAGACAACCAACTGAGCATGGACCGAAGATTTGTGATTTCTTCTTCGGCCCTTTTCTTGTCATGCCTACAAGAGTCTAGTTCTAGTTCCAAAGCTTCACAACAAGCACATCTAGAAACTTGACTAGTTTTCTCTAGCATGGCAATCCTAGTCATTTTCTCACCTAGCTCAGACTTCAGCTCATCACAAGATTTGCAAGGACTCACAGAGACAGACCTAGCCTTAACCTCATCAAGCTCATCTACCAAAGCCACATACTTGGACTGCACATCAGCTAGGTTCGCCATATGAATGGCACAAGCATCACACTCAGACTCATCAGAGATGTGCACAGACTCCCTAACAGACTCTAGATCTTTGACAGCAAGCTCCCACTTAGCCTTGAAATCTTTTCTCTCACGAGCAGCACGCTTAAGCAAAGCATCTTGACTAAGCAAAGTGGTAGTCAAGTTTTCAACCTCAGCAGCAAGGGACTCGAGATTTTGTTCTACCTCAGGCTCGGTGTCGTCGTTCTTCTCAATGCTTGGGGTAGACTCGTCGAGTGCCATGGTGCAGTAGCCTCCAAGCTTGGAGTCAGCGAAGAAGCACAGCCCGTTGAACTTGTTCTCGACCTTTTGCTCGGCCTCATCATCACTTGGGGGTGAGCCGTTGTCGGAGTCGTCGTCGAGATCGGCGAGGGATGCGAGGAAGGCTCGGCCGCTTCGCCTCTTGCTTCTCCGGGAACTTCTTCTTGACCGCCTCCTTGTCGAATCTTCCCTTGTACTTGTACTTGTACTTGGGTGTGGAAGACTCGTGCTTGTCCTTGCGCATGCCGTAGTCATTCTTGTTGTTGTAGTGGTTCTTGTCGGCCTTGGGACAAGTTGGCGACGTAGTGGTCGGGATCTCCATACCCGAAGCATCCTTGCTTGGTGATGCCACGCCGGCGATTCAAACGGTTGTTGTGAAACCGTGAGAACCGGCTAATCACCAAGGCGAGCTCGTCGTCCCCAAGAGCCTCCATCTCGCTCCTCTGTAGCCGAGACCCGAGAGAAGACAAGGCAAAAGACAGTGTGGAAGGGTTAGTCAAAGAACTTGAACCTCCCGTACCCGAGACCAAAGCCATGGTAGGTGCGACGGATTTCTCGATCTCGCCAACGTCTCGGGTGGTCAATCTCGGTGGACTTGAGCTTGCGAACAGCTCATCCACAAAGTGAGAGTCTCATAGCCGGGTGATTCGATGATCGCCGAGACCTTTACTTCCCAAACCCTCCGATCTAGAGCATATAGAAGCTTAAGCGCTCTCTGATGATCGTCATAGGGCATCTGAGGGTTGTTTGCCCTCATCTTGTTCACGATGGTTTGAAAGCGAGTGAATAAAGAATCAATAGATTCACCATCGATTTGAACAAAGTTCTCATACTCTCTCTTGTGTGTCTCATAGAGTCTGGTCTTGACATGGGCAGTACCCTCATGGTATTTCTGCAGTCTAGACCAGATCTCTCGAGCAAATGGTACAATCGAAACACGCTCAAATTCCTCCATAGAAAGAGCGAGAAAACAAGACAAGCTTCCGGTTAAGCGGTGTTGTTCGCCTTGTGTTGGTCGATCCGTGCTTGGTCAACACGGGCAGCAAGTACCACATAGTCCGCATTCTCACAGATCTCCCAAACACGCGAATCAATCCCTTGGAGATGCGCCGACATGCGGATCTTCCAATAGGGATAGTTCTTGCCATCGAAGTGCGGTGGCTTTCCAAGCTCACGGTTCTCCATGATGTCGCCTTCGGGGATCACGGACCGATTAAGGTGAAGTGATCCTTAACCGGCTCCGATACCAATTGAAGGACCGTAATCGGCGACCAGAGGGGGGGGGTGAATGGGAGCCTTAAATTTCTCGTGAAATATTTGGCCGCTATCCCAAATTCAAACCCCAAGAAGTAAAATCCCTAAATCTAAAATACTCGCACCAATCGGTGATGGAAGTATCTAGAAAAATTCTTTAGGGTGTTAGAAACCCAACGCAACAAACGGAAAGTGAATCGGAGCACAAACGACGAAACAACACACAAGACTAGAAATCGAGCTAGTGAAAATTCTGCGAGAAAAACACCAGGAAATTTGTTCATCCCTCTCAACCAAAAAGCCGGCGGGCACCACGGTAGCTCCAATTTGCGTACTAGTGTCCAAATGAGTTAGCTTCTTCCCGTAGCTTGATAGGGACACCTCAAGATAGCAAAAACAATTCACGAGAAAGCAAGCTGCTTGCTATTTAGTAAAAAGAATTGGTGTCCTCGGCTCTTGCTTTTGTTCGCAATGGCTGGACGGGATAGAGTACTTGTTTAGCAAATAAAATTCATGTACTGCAGCTAGGAGCGGCTACCGTGCTGCAAGATTGTGCGCCAGTCAAATCCGACTAGGATCGGTGTACTGGTTTGTCTCGAGGAAGAGCACAACGCAGTTCCAGGCAAGAACGGTGCTGCGCTCCAAAGAAAAGAAAAACAAGCTTCTAAACGGGCAACAGGTGCAAAGGTTTCCTCATAATCTATCCCTTCTTTCTGACAGTACCCCTGAGCAACCAACCTAGCCTTGTTTCTCACCACAACCCCATCCTCACTCTGTTTGTTCTTGAACACCCACTTGGTTCCTATGGGATGACACTGAGGTGGAGGTGGTACTAAAACCCACACTTGGTTTCTCTCAAAGTTCTCAAGCTCCTCATGCATGGCATTTACCCAATCTGGATCGTTAATGCCTCAACCACTTCTTTGGGTTCGAAATTTGCAACAAAAGCAGAATGTGCAAAGTGCGAAATCTCATAAGATCTGTTGCGAGTGACCCGCTCATTTATGTTACCGATCATGGTTGAAGGAGGATGGCGATGCTGAATGTGTCGCGGTGCTTCTCTTGATGAAGACGCCTCCCCTTCAACAACAGCTGGAGCTTCCTCAGGTGCAGCTGGAACAAGCTGAGGAGCCTCGTCGTACGGTCCCAATGTGGTAGAAGATGTGGGAGTGGGGCCGTCAACGGAAGTAGTCATCGCGGGGTCAACTGGGGCAGCCGGTGGAGTCGGCTCGGGATCACCCCAATCAGCATCATCCTGCTCCTCCTCCACAAAGATGCTCTTGTTCATCTCCTCATCACCTGCACTCTCAAAGACAGGAGAAGAACAAGGTGCGGTCTCATCGAAGGTGACTTCACAAGTCTCCATGACATGGTTAGTTTCAAGGTTAAGTACTCGATAAGCATGCGAATGAGATGCATAACCAAGAAAAATCCCGTCAGAGGATCTCGATTCAAATTTGTCTAAGTTTCCCTTCTTCAAGATAAAGCACTTGCAGCCAAACACACGAAAATGGCTCACTTTGGGCAAACGACCAAATCGCAACTCATAAGAAGTCTTCTTTGTAAAAGCTCGAAGGAAGATGCGATTTGAAACATGACAAGCCGTGTTGATTGCTTTGGCCCAATAGCGCCTAGGAGTCCTATGCTCATCAAGCATCGTCCCGGCCATCTCAACAAGGGTCCGATTCTTGCGTTCAACAATCCCATTTTGTCGTGGGACATATGGCGAGGAAAACCGATGTTCAAGACCTATGGATGAGCAAAAGGTCTCAAAACGAGTATTCTTGAATTCAGTGCCATTGTCACTACGAATAGCTCGCATGGCATGCTTTGGTAACTCATTTTGCAACCTTAAGATCGGTCATGAACATGAGTAAAAGCCTCATCTTTGCTTTCCATGAAAAAGACCCACGAATAGCGAGAAAAGTCATCAACCACGACCAACACGTACCACTTTCCACCATCCGACCGGACCCGAGCTGGACCTACGGTGTCCATATGTAAAAGCTCGCCGGGCCCCTTGGTCATCACTTGGTTCACGGGAGGATGAGAAGCGCAATCATCTTCCCGTGACGGCACGGATGACAAACAAGATCCTTCTCAAACTTGAGCTTGGGCAAACCCCGAATTAGATCAAGTGAGCTCAATCTTGCAAGCAAGTCGAAACTCAAGTGACCAAGTCGCGGTGCCACTTCCGAGCTCGAGGAGGAGTTTGCCATCAAAACAGCGGGAAAGACCAAATGAGCGAGAAAAATCAGCACGAAACACTTTCCCAAAAGGCACAATCTTGCAAACGAGGTTCTCCCGAGCATCAAGAACACGACAAAGTCTTGGCTTAAACCGAACCTCAAAACCGTCATCAAGAAGCCGAGAAACAGAAGCGATTGAAGTGCAAATTTGAAACCAAGGCCACATCCTTAAGCACAAAGTTCTCATTTAGACGGATGGACCCACGTGAAAGCACTTTACCCTTGGTGTTATCCCCAAATGTAATGTATTCACTACACTTCATTTGGGTGAGGCTGGAGAACCATTTTGAGTTCCCGGTCATGTGTCGAGAGCAACCGGAATCAACTAGCCACGTGTTCTCCAGCCCTTCATCCTGCATCAATAGCGAGACATGGGATGAGCAAATGATCCAACATTGGGGTTAGTAAACTGAGGAGAAAACCAGTGTTGGCTCATTCGCCCATGAGAAGTGTTAACAAAAGCATCATGCATGCCATGTCCCATTTGAGTAGAGCGATCACCACGACGAGAAAAACGTGGTCCGCTCATCCTGTAAGACTGAAAGCCACGATCACGAGATCCAAGGTCATAAGAAAAACCTGAACCCCACCGGGCACGACCACCTCGTGGTCTCACACCTTGAGGCCTAGGTCCTTGAGGTGTTGCACCTCTTGGCCTAGCACTGTGCCTCTGGAAACGTGGAGCAAACACACCATGAGTAGAGTTATGGAAAAGCTCATACTCATGCCGCTCATCTCTCTTCCTCCGAAAGCAGAACTCAAACAAGTGACCATCATGGTGACAATAATCACAGTGATACACCTCTCTCTTGGGTGGTGGTTTACTCACTCTCTCATGGGTATGGGTCACTCTTTGGGTTTGCTTGTTCTTTGGAGGGGGTTTAATAGAGATGTCGGGAAGTGTGTCAAGTGGGTTCCTTAGGTGGTTTGGCTTGGGAGTCCACACTTGTTTTGGAGGTGAAGCTTTGGGAGGTTCCTCAAACACACCATCTTTCACACTGGGCTTGTTAGGCTGAGGTGGAGTGATTTTGATCAACTTGGGAGTAGTGGAAGGCTTGGTGGATTTCTCAGATGCACTCATACCACTGTGTTCACCAACCTTACCAAAAATATTTTCACCCTTCCCACCTGTAGCAAAGCCTAATCCCGTTGTGTCAGTTCCCCTCTTGAACTGACTCATCATCATGCCAAGCCGCGGTTCACCGCAAGACAACCAACCGAGCATGGACCGAAGATTTGTGATTTCTTCTTCGGCCCTTTTCTTGTCATGCCTACAAGAGTCTAGTTCTAGTTCCAAAGCTTCACAACAAGCACATCTAGAAACTTGACTAGTTTTCTCTAGCATGGCAATCCTAGTCATTTTCTCACCTAGCTCGACTTTAGCTCATCACAAGATTTGCAAGGACTCACGAGAGAGACCTAGCCTTAACCTCATCAAGCTCATCTACCAAAGCCACATACTTGGACCGCACATCAGCTAGGTTCGCCATATGAATGGCACAAGCATCACACTCGACTCATCGAGATGTGCACAGACTCCCTAACGAGACTCTAGATCTTTGACAGCCAAGCTCCCACTTAGCCTTGAAATCTTTTCTCTCACGAGCAAAGCACGCTTAAGCAAAGCATCTTGACTAAGCAAAGTGGTAGTCAAGTTATCAACCTCAACAGCAAGGGACTCGAGATTTTGTTCTACCTCGGGCTCGGTGTCATCGTTCTTCTCAATGCTTGGGGTAGACTCGTCGAGTGCCATGGTGCAGTAGCCTCCAAGCTTGGAGTCAGCGAAGAAGCACAGCCCGTTGAACTTGTTCTCGACCTTTTGCTCGGCCTCATCATCACTTGGGGGTGAGCCGTTGTCGGAGTCGTCGTCGAGATCGCGAGGGATGCGAGGAAGGCTCGCCGCTTCGCCTCTTGCTTCTCCAGAACTTCTTCTTGACCGCCTCCTTGTCGAATCTTCCCTTGTACTTGTACTTGTACTTGTACTTGGGTGTGGAAGACTCGTGCTTGTCCTTGCGCTTGCTGTAGTCGTTCTTGTTGTTGTAGTGGTTCTTGTCGGCCTTGGGACAGTTGGCGACGTAGTGGTCGGGATCTCCACACCCGAAGCATCCTTGCTTGGTGATGCCACGCCGGCGATTCAAACGGTTGTTGTGAAACCGTGAGAACCGGCTAATCACCAAGGCGAGCTCGTCGTCCCCAAGAGCCTCCATCTCGCTCCCTCCGTAGCCGAGACCGAGAAGACAAGGCAAAAGACAGTTTGTGAAGGGTTAGTCAAAGAACTTGAACCTCCCGTATTCGAGACCAAAGCCATGGTAGGTGCAGACGGATTTCTGATCCTCGCCTGCGTCTGGTGGTCAATCTTGGTGGACTTGAGCTTACTGAACAGCTCATCCACAGTGAGAGTCTCATAGCCGGGTGATTCGATGATCGCCGAGACCTTTACTTCCCAAACCCTCCGATCTAGAGCATATAGAAGCTTAAGCGCTCTCGATGATCGTCATAGGGCATCTCGAGGGTTGTTTGCCCTCATCTTGTTCACGATGGTTTGAAAGCGAGTGAATAAAGAATCAATAGATTCACCATCGATTTGAACAAAGTTCTCATACTCTCTCTTGTGTGTCTCATAGAGTATGGTCTTGACATGGGCAAGTACCCTCATGGTATTTCAGCCTAGACCGAGATCTCTCGAGCAAGATGGTACAATCGAAACACGCTCAAATTCCTCCATAGAAAGAGTAGAAAACAAGACAGGTTCCGCGTGTTGTTCGCCTTGTGTTGGTCGATCCGTGCTTGGTCAACACGGGCAGCAAGTACCACGTAGTCCGCATTCTCACAGATCTCCCAAACACGCGAATCAATCCCTTGGAGATGCGCCGACATGCGGATCTTCCAATAGGGATAGTTCTTGCCATCGAAGTGCGGTGGCTTTCCAAGCCCACGGTTCTCCATGATGTCGCCTTCGGGGATCACGGACCGATTAAGGTGAAGTGATCCTTAACCGGCTCCGATACCAATTGAAGGACCGTAATCGGCGACCAGAGGGGGTGAATGGGAGCCTTAAATTTCTCGTGAAATATTTGGCCGCTATCCCAAATTCAAACCCCAAGAAGTAAAATCCCTAAATCTAAAATACTCGCACCAACCGGTGATGGAAGTATCTAGAAAAATTCTTTAGGGTGTTAGAAACCCAACGCAACAAACGGAAAGTGAATCGGAGCACAAACGACGAAACAACACACAAGACTAGAAATCGAGCTAGTGAAAATTCCGCGAGAAAAACACCAGGAAATTTGTTCATCCCTCTCAACCAAAAAAGCCGGGCGGGCACCACGGTAGCTCCAATTTGCGTACTAGTGTCCAAATGAATTAGCTTCTTCCCGTAGCTTGATAGGGACACCTCAAGATAGCAAAAACAATTCACGAGAAAGCAAGCCGCTTGCTATTTAGTAAAAAGAATTGGTGTCCTCGGCTCTTTGTTCGCAACCGCTGGACGGGATAGAGTACTTGTTTAGCAAATAAAATTCATGTACTGCAGCTAGGAGCGGCTACCGTGCTGCAAGATTGTGCGCCAGTCAAATCCGACTAGGATCGGTGTACTGGTTTGTCTCGAGGAAGAGCACAACGCAGTTCCAGGCAAGAACGGTGCTGCGCTCCAAAGAAAAGAAAAACAAGCTTCTAAACGGGCAACAGGTGCAAAGGTTTCCTCATAATCTATCCCTTCTTTCCGACAAGTACCGAGCAACCAACCTAGCCTTGTTTCTCACCACAACCCCATCCTCACTGTTTGTTCTTGAACACCCACTTGGTTCCTATGGGATGACACCGAGGTGGAGGTGGTACTAAAACCCACACTTGGTTTCTCTCAAAGTTCTCAAGCTCCTCATGCATGGCATTTACCCAACTGGATCGCTTAATGCCTCAACCACTTCTTTGGGTTCAAAATTTGCAACAAAGTAGAATGTGCAAAGTGCGAAATCTCATAAGATCCGTTGCGAGTGACCCGCTCATTTATGTTACCGATCATGGTTGAAGGAGGATGGCGATGCTGAATGTGTCGCGGTGCTTCTCTTGATGAAGACGCTCCCCTTCAACAACAAACCGGAGCTTCCTCGGGTGCAGCTGGAACAAGCTGAGGAGCCTCGTCGTACGGTCCCCATGTGGTAGAAGATGTGGGAGTGGGGCCGTCAACGGAAGTAGTCATCGCAGGGTCAACTGGGGCAGCCGGTGGAGTCGGCTCGGGATCACCCCAATCAGCATCATCCTGCTCCTCCTCCACAAAGATGCTCTTGTTCATCTCCTCATCACCTCGCACTCTCAAAGACGGGAGAAGAACAAGGTGCGGTCTCATCGAAGATGACTTCACAAGTCTCCATGACATGGTTAGTTTCAAGGTTAAGTACTCGATAAGCATGCGAATGAGATGCATAACCAAGAAAAATCCCGTCGAGGATCTCGATTCAAATTTGTCTAAGTTTCCCTTCTTCAAGATAAAGCACTTGGTGACCAAACACACGAAAATGGCTCACTTTGGGCAAACGACCAAATCGCAACTCATAAGAAGTCTTCTTTGTAAAAGCTCGAAGGAAGATGCGATTTGAAACATGACAAGCCGTGTTGATTGCTTCGGCCCAATAGCGCCTAGGAGTCCTATGCTCATCAAGCATCATCCCGGCCATCTCAACAAGGGTCCGATTCTTGCGTTCAACAATCCCATTTTGTTGTGGGACATATGGCGAGGAAAACCGATGTTCAAGACCTATGGATGAGCAAAAGGTCTCAAAATGAGTATTCTTGAATTCGGTGCCATTGTCACTACGCGAATAGCTCGCATGGCATGCTTTGGTAACTCATTTTGCAACCTTAAGATCGGGTCATGAACATGAGTAAAAGCCTCATCTTTGCTTTCCATGAAAAAGACCCACGAATAGCGAGAAAAGTCATCAACCACGACCAACACGTACCACTTTCCACCATCCGACCGGACCCGAGCTGGACCTACGGTGTCCATATGTAAAAGCTCGCCGGGCCCCTTGGTCATCACTTGGTTCACGGGAGGATGAGAAGCTGCAATCATCTTCCGTGACGGCACGGATGACAAACAAGATCCTTCTCAAACTTGAGCTTGGGCAAACCTCGAATTAGATCAAGTGAGCTCAATCTTGCAAGCAAGTCGAAACTCAAGTGACCAAGTCTGCGGTGCCACTTCCGAGCTCGAGGAGGAGTTTGCCATCAAACAAATGGGAAAGACCAAATGAGCGAGAAAAATCAGCACGAAACACTTTCCCAAAAGGCACAATCTTGCAAACGAGGTTCTCCCGAGCATCAAGAACACGGCAAAGTCTTGGCTTAAACCGAACCTCAAAACCGTCATCAAGAAGCCGAGAAACAAAGCGAGATTGAAGTGCAAATTTGAAACCAAGGCCACATCCTTAAGCACAAAGTTCTCATTTAGACGGATGGACCCACGTGAAAGCACTTTACCCTTGGTGTTATCCCCAAATGTAATGTATTCACTACACTTCATTTGGGTGAGGCCGGAGAACCATTTTGAGTTCCCGGTCATGTGTCGAGTGCAACCGGAATCAACTAGCCACGTGTTCTCCGGCCCTTCATCCCGCATCAATAGCGAGACATGGGATGAGCAAATGATCCAACACCGGGGTTAGTAAAGGCGAGGAGAAAACCGGTGTTGGCTCATTCGCCCATGAGAAGTGTTAACAAAAGCATCATGCATGCCATGTCCCATTTGAGTAGAGCGATCACCACGACGAGAAAACGTGGTCCGCTCATCCCGTAAGACCGAAAGCCACGATCACGAGATCCAAGGTCATAAGAAAAACCCGAACCCCGCCGGCACGACCACCTCGTGGTCTCACACCTTGAGGCCTAGGTCCTTGAGGTGTTGCACCTCTTGGCCTAGCACCGTGCCTCGGAAACGTGGAGCAAACACACCATGAGTAGAGTTATGGAAAAGCTCATACTCATGCCGCTCATCTCTCTTCCTCCGAAAGCGAGAACTCAAACAAGTGACCATCATGGTGACAATAATCACAAGTGATACACCTCTCTTGGGTGGTGGTTTACTCACTCTCTCATGGGTATGGGTCACTCTTTGGGTTTGCTTGTTCTTTGGAGGGGGTTTAATAGAGATGTCGGGAAGTGTGTCAAGTGGGTTCCTTAGGTGGTTTGGCTTGGGAGTCCACACTTGTTTTGGAGGTGAAGCTTTGGGAGGTTCCTCAAACACACCATCTTTCACACTGGGCTTGTTAGGCTGAGGTGGAGTGATTTTGATCAACTTGGGAGTAGTGGAAGGCTTGGTGGATTTCTCAGATGCACTCATACCACTGTGTTCACCAACCTTACCAAAAATATTTTCACCCTTCCCACCTGTAGCAAAGCCTAATCCCGTTGTGTCGTCCCCTCTTGAACCGACTCATCATCATGCCAAGCTGCGGTTCACTGCAAGACAACCAACTGAGCATGGACCGAAGATTTGTGATTTCTTCTTCGGCCCTTTTCTTGTCATGCCTACAAGAGTCTAGTTCTAGTTCCAAAGCTTCACAACAAGCACATCTAGAAACTTGACTAGTTTTCTCTAGCATGGCAATCCTAGTCATTTTCTCACCTAGCTCAGACTTTAGCTCATCACAAGATTTGCAAGGACTCACAGAGACAGACCTAGCCTTAACCTCATCAAGCTCATCTACCAAAGCCACATACTTGGACCGCACATCAGCTAGGTTCGCCATATGAATGGCACAAGCATCACACTCGACTCATCGAGATGTGCACGAGACTCCCTAACGAGACTCTAGATCTTTGACAAGAAGCTCCCACTTAGCCTTGAAATCTTTTCTCTCACGAGCAAAGACGCTTAAGCAAAGCATCTTGACTAAGCAAAGTGGTAGTCAAGTTTTCAACCTCAGCAGACAAGGGACTCGAGATTTTGTTCTACCTCGGGCTCGGTGTCGTCGTTCTTCTCAATGCTTGGGGTAGACTCGTCGAGTGCCATGGTGCAAGAGCCTCCAAGCTTGGAGTCGGCCGAAGAAGCACAGCCCGTTGAACTTGTTCTCGACCTTTGCTCGGCCTCATCATCACTTGGGGTGAGCCGTTGTCGGAGTCGTCGTCGAGATCGCCGAGGATGCGAGGAAGGCTCGTCGCTTCGCCTCTTGCTTCTCCAGAACTTCTTCTTGACCGCCTCCTTGTCGAATCTTCCCTTGTACTTGTACTTGTACTTGGGTGTGGAAGACTCGTGCTTGTCCTTGCGCTTGCTGTAGTCGTTCTTGTTGTTGTAGTGGTTCTTGTCGGCCTTGGGACAGTTGGTGACGTAGTGGTCGGGATCTCCACACCCGAAGCATCCTTGCTTGGTGATGCCACGCCGGCGATTCAAACGGTTGTTGTGAAACCGTGAGAACCGGCTAATCACCAAGGCGAGCTCGTCGTCCCCAAGAGCCTCCATCCGCTCCTCTCGTAGCCGAGACCGCAGAAGACAAGGCAAAAGACATTTGTGAAGGGTTAGTCAAAGAACTTGAACCTCCTGTACCTGAGACCAAAGCCATGGTAGGTGCAGACGGATTTCTGATCCTCGCCTGCGTCTGGTGGTCAATCTCGGTGGACTTGAGCTTACTGAACAGCTCATCCACAGTGAGAGTCTCATAGCCGGGTGATTCGATGATCGCCGAGACCTTTACTTCCCAAACCCTCCGATCTAGAGCATATAGAAGCTTAAGCGCTCTCTGATGATCGTCATAGGGCATCTCGAGGGTTGTTTGCCCTCATCTTGTTCACGATGGTTTGAAAGCGAGTGAATAAAGAATCAATAGATTCACCATCGATTTGAACAAAGTTCTCATACTCTCTCTTGTGTGTCTCATAGAGTATGGTCTTGACATGGGCAGTACCCTCATGGTATTTGCAGCCTAGACCAGATCTCTCGAGCAAGTGGTACAATCGAAACACGCTCAAATTCCTCCATAGAAAGAGTAGAAAACAAGACAAGCTTTACGCGGTGTTGTTCGCCTTGTGTTGGTCGATCCGTGCTTGGTCAACACGGGCAGCAAGTACCACGTAGTCCGCATTCTCACAGATCTCCCAAACACGCGAATCAATCCCTTGGAGATGCGCCGACATGCGGATCTTCCAATAGGGATAGTTCTTGCCATCGAAGTGCGGTGGCTTTCCAAGCCCACGGTTCTCCATGATGTCGCCTTCGGGGATCACGGACCGATTAAGGTGAAGTGATCCTTAACCGGCTCCGATACCAATTGAAGGACCGTAATCGGCGACCAGAGGGGGGGGTGAATGGGAGCCTTAAATTTCTCGTGAAATATTTGGCCGCTGTCCCAAATTCAAACTCCAAGAAGTAAAATCCCTAAATCTAAAATACTCGCACCAACCGGTGATGGAAGTATCTAGAAAAATTCTTTAGGGTGTTAGAAACCCAACGCAACAAACGGAAAGTGAATCGGAGCACAAACGACGAAACAACACACAAGACTAGAAATCGAGCTAGTGAAAATTCTCGAGAAAAACACCGGGAAATTTGTTCATCCCTCTCAACCAAAAAGCCGGCGGGCACCACGGTAGCTCCAATTTGCGTACTAGTGTCCAAATGAATTAGCTTCTTCCGTAGCTTGATAGGGACACCTCAAGATAGCAAAAACAATTCACGAGAAAGCAAGCCGCTTGCTATTTAGTAAAAAGAATTGGTGTCCTCGGCTCTTGCCGTTTCGCAACCGCTGGACGGGGATAGAGTACTTGTTTAGCAAATAAAATTCATGTACCGCAGCTAGGAGCGGCTACCGTCTTTGCAAGATTGTGCGCGATCAAATCCGACTAGGATCGGTGTACTTGGTTTGTCTCGAGGAAGAGCACAACGCAGTTCCAGCAAGAACGGTCTTTGCGCTCCAAAGAAAAGAAAAACAAGCTTCTAAACGGGCAACGGGTGCAAAGGTTTCCTCATAATCTATCCCTTCTTTTCGACAAGTACCCCCGAGCAACCAACCTAGCCTTGTTTCTCACCACAACCCCATCCTCACTGTTTGTTCTTGAACACCCACTTGGTTCCTATGGGATGACACGAGGTGGAGGTGGTACTAAAACCCACACTTGGTTTCTCTTAAAGTTCTCAAGCTCCTCATGCATGGCATTTACCCAACTGGATCAGTTAATGCCTCAACCACTTCTTTGGGTTCGAAATTTGCAACAAAAGTAGAATGTGCAAAGTGCGAAATCTCATAAGATCTGTTGCGAGTGACCCGCTCATTTATGTTACCGATCATGGTTGAAGGAGGATGGCGATGCTGAATGTGTCGCGGTGCTTCTCTTGATGAAGACGCCTCCCCTTCAACAACAGCTGGAGCTTCCTCAGGTGCAGCTGGAACAAGCTGAGGAGCCTCGTCGTACGGTCCCCATGTGGTAGAAGATGTGGGAGTGGGGCCGTCAACGGAAGTAGTCATCGCAGGGTCAACTGGGGCAGCCGGTGGAGTCGGCTCGGGATCACCCCAATCAGCATCATCCTGCTCCTCCTCCACAAAGATGCTCTTGTTCATCTCCTCATCACCTGCACTCTCAAAGACAGGAGAAGAACAAGGTGCGGTCTCGTCGAAGGTGACTTCACAAGTCTCCATGACATGGTTAGTTTCAAGGTTAAGTACTCGATAAGCATGCGAATGAGATGCATAACCAAGAAAAATCCCGTCGAGGATCTCGATTCAAATTTGTCTAAGTTTCCCTTCTTCAAGATAAAGCACTTGACCAAACACACGAAAATGGCTCACTTTGGGCAAACGACCAAATCGCAACTCATAAGAAGTCTTCTTTGTAAAAGCTCGAAGGAAGATGCGATTTGAAACATGACAAGCCGTGTTGATTGCTTCGGCCCAATAGCGCCTAGGAGTCCTATGCTCATCAAGCATCGTCCCGGCCATCTCAACAAGGGTCCGATTCTTGCGTTCAACAATCCCATTTTCTTTGTGGGACATATGGCGAGGAAAACCGATGTTCAAGACCTATGGATGAGCAAAAGGTCTCAAAACGAGTATTCTTGAATTCGGTGCCATTGTCCTTTCGCGAATAGCTCGCATGGCATGCTTTGGTAACTCATTTTGCAACCTTAAGATCGGTCATGAACATGAGTAAAAGCCTCATCTTTGCTTTCCATGAAAAAGACCCACGAATAGCGAGAAAAGTCATCAACCACGACCAACATGTACCACTTTCCACCATCTGACCGGACCCGAGCTGGACCTACAGTGTCCATATGTAAAAGCTCGACGGGCCCCTTGGTCATCACTTGGTTCACTGGAGGATGAGAGGCTGCAATCATCTTCCCGTGACGGCACGGATGACAAACAAGATCCTTCTCAAACTTGAGTTTGGGCAAACCCCGAATTAGATCAAGTGAGCTCAATCTTGCAAGCAAGTCGAAACTCAAGTGACCAAGTCTGCGGTGCCACTTCCGAGCTCGAGGAGGAGTTTGCCATCAAACAATGCGGGAAAGACCAAATGAGCGAGAAAAATCAGCACGAAACACTTTCCCAAAAGGCACAATCTTGCAAACGAGGTTCTCCCGAGCATCAAGAACACGACAAAGTCTTGGCTTAAACCGAACCTCAAAACCGTCATCAAGAAGCCGAGAAACAAAGCGATTGAAGTGCAAATTTGAAACCAAGGCCACATCCTTAAGCACAAAGTTCTCATTTAGACGGATGGACCCACGTGAAAGCACTTTACCCTTTTTGTTATCCCCAAATGTAATGTATTCACTACACTTCATTTGGGTGAGGCCGGAGAACCATTTTGAGTTCCGGTCATGTGTCGAGAGCAACCGGAATCAACTAGCCACGTGTTCTCCAGCCCTTCATCCCGCATCAATAGCGAGACATGGGATGAGCAAATGATCCAACACCGGGGTTAGTAAACCGAGGAGAAAACCGGTGTTGGCTCATTCGCCCATGAGAAGTGTTAACAAAAGCATCATGCATGCCATGTCCCATTTGAGTAGAGCGATCACCACGACGAGAAAAACGTGGTCCGCTCATCCCGTAAGACCGAAAGCCACGATCACGAGATCCAAGGTCATAAGAAAACCCGAACCCCGCCGGCACGACCACCTCGTGGTCTCACACCTTGAGGCCGAGGTCCTTGTGGTGTTGCACCTCTTGGCCTAGCACCGTGCCTCTCGGAAACGTGGAGCAAACACACCATGAGTAGAGTTATGGAAAAGCTCATACTCATGCCGCTCATCTCTCTTCCTCCGAAAGCGAGAACTCAAACAAGTGACCATCATGGTGACAATAATCACAAGTGATACACCTCTCTTGGGTGGTGGTTTACTCACTCTCTCATGGGTATGGGTCACTCTTTGGGTTTGCTTGTTCTTTGGAGGGGTTTAATAGAGATGTCGGGAAGTGTGTCAAGTGGGTTCCTTAGGTGGTTTGTCTTGGGAGTCCACACTTGTTTTGGAGGTGAAGCTTTGGGAGGTTCCTCAAACACACCATCTTTCACACCGGGCTTGTTAGGCCGAGGTGGAGTGATTTTGATCAACTTGGGAGTAGTGGAAGGCTTGGTGGATTTCTCGATGCACTCATACCACCGTGTTCACCAACCTTACCAAAAATATTTTCACCCTTCCCACCCGTAGCAAAGCCTAATCCCGTTGTGTCGTTCCCTCTTGAACCGACTCATCATCATGCCAAGCCGCGGTTCACCGCAAGACAACCAACCGAGCATGGACCGAAGATTTGTGATTTCTTCTTCGGCCCTTTTCTTGTCATGCCTACAAGAGTCTAGTTCTAGTTCCAAAGCTTCACAACAAGCACATCTAGAAACTTGACTAGTTTTCTCTAGCATAGCAATCCTAGTCATTTTCTCACCTAGCTCGACTTCAGCTCATCACAAGATTTGCAAGGACTCACAGAGACAGACCTAGCCTTAACCTCATCAAGCTCATCTACCAAAGCCACATACTTGGACCGCACATCAGCTAGGTTCGCCATATGAATGGCACAAGCATCACACTCGGACTCATCGAGATGTGCACAGATTCCCTAACGAGACTCTAGATCTTTGACAAAGAAGCTCCCACTTAGCCTTGAAATCTTTTCTCTCACGAGCAAAGACGCTTAAGCAAAGCATCTTGACTAAGCAAAGTGGTAGTCAAGTTTTCAACCTCAAGAAGACAAGGGACTCGAGATTTTGTTCTACCTCGGGCTCGGTGTCGTCGTTCTTCTCAATGCTTGGGGTAGACTCGTCGAGTGCCATGGTGCAAGTAGCCTCCAAGCTTGGAGTCGGCGAAGAAGCACGGCCGTTGAACTTGTTCTCGACCTTTTGCTCGGCCTCATCATCACTTGGGGGTGAGCCGTTGTCGGAGTCGTCGTCGAGATCGGCGAGGATGCGAGGAAGGCTCGCCGCTTCGCCTCTTGCTTCTCCGGGAACTTCTTCTTGACCGCCTCCTTGTCGAATCTTCCCTTGTACTTGTACTTGTACTTGGGTGTGGAAGACTCGTGCTTGTCCTTGCGCTTCTTTGTAGTCGTTCTTGTTGTTGTAGTGGTTCTTGTCGGCCTTGGGACGGTTGGCGACGTAGTGGTCGGGATCTCCACACCGAAGCATCCTTGCTTGGTGATGCCACGCCGGCGATTCAAACGGTTGTTGTGAAACCGTGAGAACCGGCTAATCACCAAGGCGAGCTCGTCGTCCCCAAGAGCCTCCATCTCGCTCCTCCGTAGCCGAGACCGAGAAGACAAGGCAAAAGACAGTGTGAAGGGTTAGTCAAAGAACTTGAACCTCCCACCGAGACCAAAGCCATGGTAGGTGCGAGACGGATTTCTAATCCTCGCCGCGTCGGTGGTCAATCTCGGTGGACTTGAGCTTGCGAACAGCTCATCCACAAGTGAGAGTCTCATAGCCGGGCGATTCGATGATCGCCGAGACCTTTACTTCCCAAACCCTCCGATCTAGAGCATATAGAAGCTTAAGCGCTCTCGATGATCGTCATAGGGCATCTCGAGGGTTGTTTGCCCTCATCTTGTTCACGATGGTTTGAAAGCGAGTGAATAAAGAATCAATAGATTCACCATCGATTTGAACAAAGTTCTCATACTCTCTCTTGTGTGTCTCATAGAGTCCGGTCTTGACATGGGCGTACCCTCATGGTATTTCTCAGCCTAGACCAGATCTCTCGAGCAAATGGTACAATCGAAACACGCTCAAATTCCTCCATAGAAAGAGCGAGAAAACAAGACAGGTTCGGGCGGTGTTGTTCGCCTTGTGTTGGTCGATCGTGCTTGGTCAACACGGGCAGCAAGTACCACGTAGTCCGCATTCTCACAGATCTCCCAAACACGCGAATCAATCCCTTGGAGATGCGCCGACATGCGGATCTTCCAATAGGGATAGTTCTTGCCATCGAAGTGCGGCGGCTTTCCAAGCCCACGGTTCTCCATGATGTCGCCTTCGGGGATCACGGACCGATTAAGGTGAAGTGATCCTTAACCGGCTCCGATACCAATTGAAGGACCGTAATCGGCGACCGAGAGGGGGTGAATGGGAGCCTTAAATTTCTCGTGAAATATTTGGCCGCCGTCCCAAATTCAAACCCCAAGAAGTAAAATCCCTAAATCTAAAATACTCGCACCAACCGGTGATGGAAGTATCTAGAAAAATTCTTTAGGGTGTTAGAAACCCAACGCAACAAACGGAAAGTGAATCGGAGCACAAACGACGAAACAACACACAAGACTAGAAATCAGAGCTAGTGAAAATTCTGCAGAAAAACACCAGGAAATTTGTTCATCCCTCTCAACCAAAAAGTCGGGCACCACGGTAGCTCCAATTTGCGTACTAGTGTCCAAATGAATTAGCTTCTTCCCGTAGCTTGATAGGGACACCTCAAGATAGCAAAAACAATTCACGAGAAAGCAAGCTGCTTGCTATTTAGTAAAAAGAATTGGTGTCCTCGGCTCTTTGCCGTTCGCAACCGCCGGACAGGATAGAGTACTTGTTTAGCAAATAAAATTCATGTACTGCAGCTAGGAGCGGCTACCGTGCCGCAAGATTGTGCGCCGATCAAATCCGACTAGGATCGGTGTACTTGGTTTGTCTCGAGGAAGAGCACAACGCAGTTCCAGTAAGAACGGTCTGCGCGCTCCAAAGAAAAGAAAAACAAGCTTCTAAACGGGCAACAGGTGCAAAGGTTTCCTCATAATCTATCCCTTCTTTCTGACAGTACCCCTGAGCAACCAACCTAGCCTTGTTTCTCACCACAACCCCATCCTCACTCTGTTTGTTCTTGAACACCCACTTGGTTCCTATGGGATGACACTGAGGTGGAGGTGGTACTAAAACCCACACTTGGTTTCTCTTAAAGTTCTCAAGCTCCTCATGCATGGCATTTACCCAATCTGGATCAGTTAATGCCTCAACCACTTCTTTGGGTTCGAAATTTGCAACAAAAGTAGAATGTGCAAAGTGCGAAATCTCATAAGATCTGTTGCGAGTGACCCGCTCATTTATGTTACCGATCATGGTTGAAGGAGGATGGTGATGCTGAATGTGTCGCGGTGCTTCTCTTGATGAAGACGCCTCCCCTTCAACAACAAACGGAGCTTCCTCGGGTGCGAGCCTGGAACAAGCCGAGGAGCCTCGTTGTACGGTCCCCATGTGGTAGAAGATGTGGGAGTGGGGCCGTCAACGGAAGTAGTCATCGCAGGTCAATCGGGGCAGCCGGTGGAGTCGGCTCGGGATCACCCCAATCAGCATCATCCCGCTCCTCCTCCACAAAGATGCTCTTGTTCATCTCCTCATCACCTGCACTCTCAAAGACAGGAGAAGAACAAGGTGCGGTCTCGTCGAAGGTGACTTCACAAGTCTCCATGACATGGTTAGTTTCAAGGTTAAGTACTCGATAAGCATGCGAATGAGATGCATAACCAAGAAAAATCCCGTCAGAGGATCTCGATTCAAATTTGTCTAAGTTTCCCTTCTTCAAGATAAAGCACTTGCAGCCAAACACACGAAAATGGCTCACTTTGGGCAAACGACCAAATCGCAACTCATAAGAAGTCTTCTTTGTAAAAGCTCGAAGGAAGATGCGATTTGAAACATGACAAGCCGTGTTGATTGCTTCGGCCCAATAGCGCCTAGGAGTCCTATGCTCATCAAGCATCGTCCCGGCCATCTCAACAAGGGTCCGATTCTTGCGTTCAACAATCCCATTTTCTTTGTGGGACATATGGCGAGGAAAAGCGATGTTCAAGACCTATGGATGAGCAAAAGGTCTCAAAACGAGTATTCTTGAATTCGGTGCCATTGTCATCGCGAATAGCTCGCATGGCATGCTTTGGTAACTCATTTTGCAACCTTAAGATCAGGTCATGAACATGAGTAAAAGCCTCATCTTTGCTTTCCATGAAAAAGACCCACGAATAGCGAGAAAAGTCATCAACCACGACCAACACGTACCACTTTCCACCATCCGACGGACCCGATTTGGACCTACGGTGTCCATATGTAAAAGCTCGCCGGGCCCCTTGGTCATCACTTGGTTCACGGGAGGATGAGAAGCTGCAATCATCTTCCGTGACGGCACGGATGACAAACAAGATCCTTCTCAAACTTGAGCTTGGGCAAACCCCGAATTAGATCAAGTGAGCTCAATCTTGCAAGCAAGTCGAAACTCAAGTGACCAAGTCTGCGGTGCCACTTCCAGAGCTCTGAGGAGGAGTTTGCCATCAAACAGCGGGAAAGACCAAATGAGCGAGAAAAATCAGCACGAAACACTTTCCCAAAAGGCACAATCTTGCAAACGAGGTTCTCCTGAGCATCAAGAACACGACAAAGTCTTGGCTTAAACCGAACCTCAAAACCGTCATCAAGAAGCCGAGAAACAAAGCGATTGAAGTGCAAATTTGAAACCAAGGCCACATCCTTAAGCACAAAGTTCTCATTTAGACGGATGGACCCACGTGAAAGCACTTTACCCTTTGCCGTTATCCCCAAATGTAATGTATTCACTACACTTCATTTGGGTGAGGCCGGAGAACCATTTTGAGTTCCCGGTCATGTGTCGAGAGCAACCGGAATCAACTAGCCACGTGTTCTCCAGCCCTTCATCCCGCATCAATAGCGAGACATGGGATGAGCAAATGATCCAACACCGGGGTTAGTAAACCGAGGAGAAAACCGGTGTTGGCTCATTCGCCCATGAGAAGTGTTAACAAAAGCATCATGCATGCCATGTCCCATTTGAGTAGAGCGATCACCACGACGAGAAAAACGTGGTCCGCTCATCCCGTAAGACCGAAAGCCACGATCACGAGATCCAAGGTCATAAGAAAAACCGAACCCGCCGGCACGACCACCTCGTGGTCTCACACCTTGAGGCCTAGGTCCTTGAGGTGTTGCACCTCTTGGCCTAGCACCGTGCCTCGGAAACGTGGAGCAAACACACCATGAGTAGAGTTATGGAAAAGCTCATACTCATGCCGCTCATCTCTCTTCCTCCGAAAGCGAGAACTCAAACAAGTGACCATCATGGTGACAATAATCACAAGTGATACACCTCTCTCTTGGGTGGTGGTTTACTCACTCTCTCATGGGTATGGGTCACTCTTTGGGTTTGCTTGTTCTTTGGAGGGGGTTTAATAGAGATGTCGGGAAGTGTGTCAAGTGGGTTCCTTAGGTGGTTTGGCTTGGGAGTCCACACTTGTTTTGGAGGTGAAGCTTTGGGAGGTTCCTCAAACACACCATCTTTCACACTGGGCTTGTTAGGCCGAGGTGGAGTGATTTTGATCAACTTGGGAGTAGTGGAAGGCTTGGTGGATTTCTCGATGCACTCATACCACCGTGTTCACCAACCTTACCAAAAATATTTTCACCCTTCCCACCCGTAGCAAAGCCTAATCCCGTTGTGTCGGTTCCCTCTTGAACCGACTCATCATCATGCCAAGCCGCGGTTCACCGCAAGACAACCAACCGAGCATGGACCGAAGATTTGTGATTTCTTCTTCGGCCCTTTTCTTGTCATGCCTACAAGAGTCTAGTTCTAGTTCCAAAGCTTCACAACAAGCACATCTAGAAACTTGACTAGTTTTCTCTAGCATGGCAATCCTAGTCATTTTCTCACCTAGCTCGACTTCAGCTCATCACAAGATTTGCAAGGACTCACGAGACAGACCTAGCCTTAACCTCATCAAGCTCATCTACCAAAGCCACATACTTGGACCGCACATCAGCTAGGTTCGCCATATGAATGGCACAAGCATCACACTCGACTCATCGAGATGTGCACGAGACTCCCTAACGAGACTCTAGATCTTTGACAAGCAAGCTCCCACTTAGCCTTGAAATCTTTTCTCTCACGAGCAAAGACGCTTAAGCAAAGCATCTTGACTAAGCAAAGTGGTAGTCAAGTTTTCAACCTCAGCTGACAAGGGACTCGAGATTTTGTTCTACCTCGGGCTCGGTGTCGTCGTTCTTCTCAATGCTTGGGGTAGACTCGTCGAGTGCCATGGTGCGTAGCCTCCAAGCTTGGAGTCGCCGAAGAAGCACGCCCCGTTGAACTTGTTCTCGACCTTTTGCTCGGCCTCATCATCACTTGGGGGTGAGCCGTTGTCGGAGTCATCGTCGAGATCACTGAGGGATGCGAGGAAGGCTCGCTGCTTCGCCTCTTGCTTCTCCAGGAACTTCTTCTTGACCGCCTCCTTGTCGAATCTTCCCTTGTACTTGGGTGTGGAAGACTCGTGCTTGTCCTTGCGCTTGTTGTAGTCGTTCTTGTTGTTGTAGTGGTTCTTGTCGGCCTTGGGACAGTTGGCGACGTAGTGGTCGGGATCTCCACACCCGAAGCATCCTTGCTTGGTGATGCCACGCCGGCGATTCAAACGGTTGTTGTGAAACCGTGAGAACCGGCTAATCACCAAGGCGAGCTCGTCGTCCCCAAGAGCCTCCATCTCGCTCCTCCGTAGCCGAGACCGAGAAGACAAGGCAAAAGACAGCCGTGAAGGGTCGGTCAAAGAACTTGAACCTCCCGCACGAGACCAAAGCCATGGTAGGTGTAGACGGATTTCGATCCTCGCCGCGTCCGGTGGTCAATCTCGGTGGACTTGAGCTTACCGAACAGCTCATCCACAAGTGAGAGTCTCATAGCCGGCGATTCGATGATCGCCGAGACCTTTACTTCCCAAACCCTCCGATCTAGAGCATATAGAAGCTTAAGCGCTCTCTGATGATCGTCATAGGGCATCTGAGGGTTGTTTGCCCTCATCTTGTTCACGATGGTTTGAAAGCGAGTGAATAAAGAATCAATAGATTCACCATCGATTTGAACAAAGTTCTCATACTCTCTCTTGTGTGTCTCATAGAGTCCGGGTCTTGACATGGGCAAGTACCCTCATGGTATTTCAGCGGTCTAGACCGGATCTCTCGAGCAGTGGTACAATCGAAACACGCTCAAATTCCTCCATAGAAAGAGCGAGAAAACAAGACAGGTTCCGACGGTGTTGTTCGCCTTGTGTTGGTCGATCCGTGCTTGGTCAACACGGGCAGCAAGTACCACGTAGTCCGCATTCTCACGAGATCTCCCAAACACGCGAATCAATCCCTTGGAGATGCGCCGACATGCGGATCTTCCAATAGGGATAGTTCTTGCCATCGAAGTGCGGTGGCTTTCCAAGCCCACGGTTCTCCATGATGTCGCCTTCGGGGATCACGGACCGATTAAGGTGAAGTGATCCTTAACCGGCTCCGATACCAATTGAAGGACCGTAATCGGCGACCCGGAGGGGGGTGAATGGGAGCCTTAAATTTCTCATGAAATATTTGGCCGCTGTCCCAAATTCAAACCCCAAGAAGTAAAATCCCTAAATCTAAAATACTCGCACCAACCGGTGATGGAAGTATCTAGAAAAATTCTTTAGGGTGTTAGAAACCCAACGCAACAAACGAAAAGTGAATCGGAGCATAAACGACGAAACAACACACAAGACTAGAAATCAAAGCTAGTGAAAATTCTGCAGAAAAACACCAGGAAATTTGTTCATCCCTCTCAACCAAAAAGCTGGCAGGCACCACGGTAGCTCCAATTTGCGTACTAGTGTCCAAATGAATTAGCTTCTTCCCGTAGCTTGATAGGGACACCTCAAGATAGCAAAAACAATTCACGAAAGCAAGCTGCTTGCTATTTAGTAAAAAAGAATTGGTGTCCTCGGCTCTTGCTGTTCGCAACTACGGACGGGATAGAGTACTTGTTTAGCAAATAAAATTCATGTACGGCAGCTAGGAGCGGCTACCGTGCCGCAAGATTGTGCGCCGTCAAATCCGACTAGGATCGGTGTACTTGGTTTGTCTCGAGCAAGAGCACAACACAGTTCCAGTAAGAACGGTCTTTGCGCTCCAAAGAAAAGAAAAACAAGCTTCAATCAAAAAGAAATACGAATGGTGCTGCACTTTTCGGCTAGGAGAGAGACGAACGGCATAGAGACATCAGTCTAGCTGCTCTCGATCCAAGAGACAAATCTAGACGCTAGGCGCCGCTGCAGCTGCTGGTTCCTTGTAGCCTCGGTTCTATAAATCGACGACGACAGACAGCAAGAACTCTATGAACAGAAGAAGGAGGCGGCCAAAGAATCCACAAGAACCAACTCAATACTCAGAGACTTGATCTGAAATTTCGCATAGACCAAATTCACCTAGGCAGGAACCAAATCCCAGAAAATCATCACTCGAGGTGAACTATAACTCCGGGAATTTCAGATCGTAGCCAAGAACAAAATGAGGAAAAATCAGGCACGAAAATCACAGCAAAAATCGAGAACACAAGAGGCAAAAGAGAGCTCGAACAGTCTGCTGTATACACCTGCTGACTGTACGAGATCTCAAAAACCCCAAAAACAACTCAAGAATCACAGACACATGATTAAACCCGGAGGAAACAGCTGAGACTAGGCGCTCAGCTTGCCACGCACACTGGTTCGAGTACAAGTCACAGACTTGCAGACCTCTCTCTCACACAGCAGCTAGAGGAAGGGAAATCCTAAAAGGAGAAATGGAAAATGGAAGAGGTGAGGGGGAAGGGAGACCCTCATCCTTTATTTATAGGGGCAAGTCTATTTTACATTCCTTCTTTGCCCTTGGATACATGAAGAGCCACACCACTTAGCCGGGGGCATAAGGGTCCAACTCGAGCTTCACTTGATCCGACGGCCACCGCGCCTCCTCACCGGTAGCCTTGCTTCCAAGCAATCTCCCCGATGCCGCCACGTGTCGTCCGTCCGCATCGGGACCTCCGCCCCGGTTTTGAGGCGCAAACCGTGGAAACCCGCCGTCGATGGTTTTGAGGCGAAACCACCAAACCCTCCGCGAGTAGCGTAGCCCATACGCATCCCCCGCCGTGTACACTTGCGCTCGTCGATGTCCCACTGTCGGCCACCACGGCTGGCCGCCCGGTCCTCGGTCCTCGATCCAAGCCTCACGTCCGCCCTTCACCGCACCCGGTCCGTCAGCACGGCACGCCCTACTTGATCTTCACCGACCGTCGGCCACCGTCTCCAAGCTCGACACCTACAGACAACATGAGCCAAGAGACACCATTGTTTGACACGTATCCGCGTGCCATCGGTTAGTAAGAACACACACACGCCTTGTGTTGGCATGTTGACAATCACTCATCACACAAAGGTCCACACAGTGGTTATGGAAAAACCATGTGTCCTCACTGGCTTCCTCCCCTCCGTCGACCGCGAACACGCGCCGGCCCACCGTGGCCCGTGCCAGCGTGTTGGTCGTGCAGATGTTGGCCACCTGTCCCAACGGCACGGCGGCGTGCTGGACGCCTTGCCGGATGAGCTGCCGCACCATGAGCGCCACCTCGCCCTCCCTGATGCCGCTGAGGTCGTCCAGGGCCTTGGCGGAGAAGAGGTGGAGCGCGCACAGCTTCCGCAGCGCGCGCCACCTGGACCCGTAGGGCGCGAACACCAGGTCCTGGTAGTTGTACGCCACGTGCTCCGCGCCGGAGTTTGGCGGGCGGTTGCTGAAGTTGGCGTCGTGGGCGCGCAGTAGCTGCGCCGCCACGCGCGCCGACGCGGCCACCACCACCTCGGCGCTGCCGAACCGGAGCCGGAACAGCGGGCCGTACTCTTGCGCCAACGCGCACATGGTCTGGTGCGGATGAGAGCCCACCTGCGGCAGGTTGCCCAGCACCGGCCAGCCCCGGGGACCCGGCGGCAGCGGCCGCTTCGCCTTCTTCCCGTCGGCCCCGCCGCCGCGGCGGAGCATGAGGCACCATGCCACGACGGAGACGGCCAGGGAGCCCAGCAGCAGCTGGAGCGGCACGTCCATGGTTTGATTTGACGACGGGCCGCTGGCGCTGGGCGCGCTTGGCGTTGGACTGAACGCTGAGCGCGCGCGCGTGCAGTTAGGCCTTGTTTAGATCCCAAAATTTACCCCCAAATTCCACTATGCAGAATTCCTATTCCCCATCACATCAAAATGTTTACATATGCATGGAGTACTAAATGTAGATGAAATCAAAAACTAATTGCACAGTTTTATTGTACTTTGCGAGACGAACATTTTGAGACTAATTAATCAAGATTTGGACAAATATTACCACAAAACAACGAAAGTTGCTACAGTGCACAAAACAGTAAAAGTCCCAAGTTGGCATCACCCAACTTGGGAACTAAACAAGGCCTTAGCGAGGAGATGGTTCATCAATATATAGCTGCTGCATGCTACTTGCGTGCTTCAGCTAACAATCTGCCATTGCCTGCCGCCGTTCGTACCCACCTGTCAGTCCCTTTTTTAAATGGGGCGGTAGCTAGTACGACGGACTACAATGCTAACTTGCGCTGCTAGCTACAGTACAGGCTTGTGGACTGCAGCTTGCTGCATGATTCATTAGGAAAGACAAGCTGGGGTACTGTGGGGTCTCCGCGCCGCCGTGCATTGTGTCGTAGCCAAGTGTCATCGGATATTTCGTGAGATATTTAATACTTGTAAGATTTTTGAATATAAATAAAAATAAATTATCAATTTTGTCTGGAAACAACGAGACGAATTTATTAAGACCTACTAGTTTATCATTATCGTAAGTGTTACTATAGCACTTTAGAGTTAAATCCTGGTCTAATTAAGCTTAAAATATCTGTCTTACAATTTTCATGTAAATTATATAATTAGTTATTTATTTTATCTATATTTAATACTCTATAGTGTATGTGTAACAAGATTCAATGTGATAAAGAAGGCAAACTCATCAATATATACAGTGTAGGAACGCATCCTTCAACTATCCCCGGCTTCCTTTTACTCGTACGTAGGTGCGACCTAAACAAGTCGAAGGATGCACAGATGCAACAGCGCCTCAGGATCATGCCGGTGGACAATGAAGACGGCGAGGATCCAACAATTGATGGTCTGCAACACTGAATCCCCGCCCTGGTGGAATCGTCTTCCTGACAACAGTGGAGAGTGTCATTTAGATGGCCTTTTGCTATGTAATATGCTCTATGGGAGTTTGGGTTGTTAAACTGTTGTAGCTTGCTGGTTTGGCCAATGTCTAGGCCGTTTCGTTGCTCTTTTCTGAACTATCTCGAACGCTTATATTTCTGTTATTCTTAATGGAAATGGGGAATCCCCTAATTCGAAAAAAAGGTGCGACCTAAACAACGCAAACTCATCAATATAGCGTACGAACACGTTCTTTAGCTGTCCCCGGCTTCGTTGGCAAACTCATCAATCAATATGTACGAAGGCGTCCTTCAGCTGTGCCTGTACGAAGGCGTCCTTCAGCTGTACGAAGGCGTCCTTCAGCCACGGTTTTTTTTACCGCTCGGTAAACCGCGGTTTACCGCGGTAACCGGAGGCGTCCTTCAGCCACGGTTTTTTTTACCGCTCGGTAAACCGCGGTTTACCGCGGTAACCGGACTTACGGACGGTCCGTTCGGTTCGACGTCCGGTTCGGTTCGACGGTTCGTAAGTCCCAAATTTAAATTTCAACTTTAAAAAAATACTGAAAAAATTCCTAAAAATAGTTCATGATTTATAGAACACAATGGTGTCAAAATTATTTCAATTTGAGTTCGTTTAGTATTTATTTAGACGTTTAGAAGTTTGAAAAAAAAAGAAAAAGAAAAAAATACACAACCGGCCCGTTAAGGCCCATTAAATCATGAAGGTCGAAAAACATACTAAACACACTCAAATTTGAGTAATTTTGACATCATTGGATTCTAAAAAGTATGAAGTATTTTTAGAAATTTTTTAGCATTTTTTTTAAAAAATAAATTTAAATTTTGAAAAAACCGCTCAAACCGCTCAAACCGGGCGTAAACCGCTCAAACCGGGCGGTAAACCGGAGCCGAACCGAACAACAGCGAGATTTAAATTCGAATTTGCAACCGAAGCGGTAACCGGGCGGTTTCCGTACAAACCGCCCGGTTTACCGTGTCCGGAGGCCGGCGGTCGGTACGCTTCGGTTGGTAAAAATAACCTTGCCTTCAGCTATATCCCCCGGCTTCGTTTCAGGTGGTGGTGGTGGGTCCTCTCCTTCGTGGGGGGCCGGTCGTGGCTTCTTCAACAGCCGCTTGTCTCAGCTAACCGCACGGTGACGGTGACACGGCCACACGCTAGCATGCATCAGCCACTGCTCATTCCAGCAACCTCCTGCGCGCGCGATCTCACTTTAATTTCAAAGGTACGAACACCTGTATTGGCGTTTCCAGTGGTTATCGAATAGGTAGTCTAATAAGAATTTCATTAGCTATCAAGATATCTTTAATGATAACTTATATAGAAAATAATACTTTTATTAGCTATTGAGAGCAATAATAAGAACTAGGAGGATTCCCCGCGTTCCGTGATATGCTATTGAATTTTGTGTAATCACATAGAGAATAAATTTAATTAGATTAAGATTGTCAGTGTGCTATATATTGCAAATCATTTTAAGTACAGAATTCCAAGAATATCAACCTATAGACTCGCACGCCACAACAAAACTGCAAGGAAGCAATAGCCAAAAACCACACAAATGCAAAGAAGCGTAGTAGATTTAGAAGAGGAGCTACCTTCTGCACGTAATCTTTAATCCAGCTAGAGGCTAGAGGATCTCATGTTGCGTGTATAAGTGTGCAAGGAGAAGAACATATATACACACCATCCGAATACCACCATGGATACTTGACGTCTAGTATTGATGATGAGGGAACTCCCTGTCATGTCCATGCTGTCATAAAGCCTAGATAGAACCTCAGGATTGTGTAGAGGCTATGACCCCTGGCTCTTGTCACCGTAGCTAAGAATAACAATTAGATCCTGTAAATACACTGTAATATTGTCCACCTCCATGTCGTAGATGTCCTTCTGACCCCAAAGAAAAGGTTGTTGTGGACTTGTGGTCGCCATCTTGCTGAGAAACTCTGCCACAGTACATGGGAACGCCGCATGGCGGATTGGAGAGATGAGGGAGCTCCACTCAGGGCAGGAGTTGCATGGAGGCCTGTCTGCGCAGCGCCAGAGCAATACCATACCTCTACGCAGGTATTTAAAGATGAATGCAATGACCTTTTGCATGCCAAGCTATAGTTACCAAGCAGGTGCATTTTGGTGGCATATGAATCAATGTGGCTATTCGTTTGGTGTCCAACCCAATCGCATTTGTGAGCCAACACGAAGCAATAATCTCTTGCAATTATGATAGGAAAACGGCCAGGGAATGGCGTCCAAATATTAGGTGTACCTGATGCTGTCTACGGGCAGAGGAAGGGCTAGGAGAGAGAAGGGGTGGGCAGCAGCCATCGATGCACGGTTCTGGTTGGTATTCCTTCAGCGTTGATGGAGGGGTAACTGAAATTTGCTGACGTGGCTCAAGGAGAACGCAGAGAAATAATATTGTCCACCTCCATGTCGTAGATGTCCCTCTGACCCCAAAGAAAAGGTTGTTGTGGACTTGTGGTCGCCATCTTGCTGAGAAACTCTGCCACAGTACATGGGAACGCCGCATGGCGGATTGGAGAGATGAGGGAGCTCCACTCAGGGCAGGAGTTGCATGGAGGCCTGTCTGCGCAGCGCCGGAGCAATACCATACCTCTACGCAGGTATTTAAAGATGAATGCAATGACCTTTTGCATGCCAAGCTATACTTAGTTACCAAGCAGGTGCATTTTGGTGGCATATGAATCGATGTGGCTATTCGTTTGGTGTCCAACCCAATCGCATTTGTGAGCCAACACGAAGCAATAATCTCTTGCAATTATGATAGGAAAACAGCCAGGGAATTGCGTCCAAATATTAGTTGTACCGATGCTCTCTACGGGGGAGGAAGGGCTAGGAGAGAGAAGGGGTGGGCAGCAGCCATTGATGCACGGTTCTGGTTGGTATTCCTTCAGCGTTGATGGAGGGGTAACTGAAATTTGCTGACGTGGCTCAAGGAGAACGGAGAGAAATAGGTAAGTGGGGTTTGTTCTTATAAGAGTTATAGATAGGTAGGACAGAGGTGACTCGTTGCAAAAACCGATAGGCTATAAGGACATTTACCCTGATGCATGCTGCAAAACCGACAAGCTATATAAGGTCTGTACACCATGCAAGAAAATATTTTTTCTTTGTTGGTGCCTGTTTTCCCTGTCACTTATAACCGTCGGGGCAATAGAGTTCTCTCTGTCAGTGACATTTTCTCTGGCCACAGATGACCATCAAAAGAATCATTTTCCCTGATGGTATTAAACCTCAATACCACACCGAAAAATGACAAAATAACTTTCCCCTATAATTTAAAACTAGCAAGAAATTTCAAATGCACACATATGGTTCAAATCTCGATCTAGCACATCCAAAAATGAACACCAAAGGTCACATTATATTTCACAATCAAGAGAATGATCTTGAACTGTTACATTAATATTTCAGTCAAATTGTGAACAATGCCTTGGATAAACAGCCAAGTGCACAAAAACCTATACACATTATTCTTAATGGTCTGGAATAAATTCACCTTGGGCAGAATGAAACATATGATCGTGAAATATAAATTACTTTCGATATGGAATCTTATTGGAGGTACCCATTGTTCAATATGGAATTACTTTCGATAAGCACATAGAAATTCATTTAGACAACAGAAAATGATTTCCAAAAAATTTAAAACTTCTACGCAATAGTATGTACATGTAGCCTATTTACAAATATGTTGGTATAACAGGTTGTGCACAGGGGTGTACATGGCAGCCTTTGGGCGATGCCCGTGGGTGGCGGCGTAGGCGCGTGGCGGCTGCGGCGCAGGGCAAGGAGTGGGAGAGAGATGAGATAGGGATAACCTATTCTTTCCTTGATTGCAACGAGTACATGGGGTTTACATTTACAGTCCTTGAAGGACGTAGTCCCTAAGCAACCGGAGATCTTGCGGATCCTCCACTTCCTATTTTATTTATTTATATTTTCCTAGCAATCTCCGAAGACGGCGACGGTGGTGGCGGGGCGCCCGTAATGTAACCGACCAACTAACATAATTACTTGTTCACTAATCAAGCCACGTAGGCAACTTAAGCAAGAACGGCAATTACACTAGCCGGTAGTCTGGAAACCTCGGAGGGTTTCACCAATGTCACATACATCTCGGATCGTTTTCCAACACATGCCATCATAGATCATTACAACAGGTTCACATGATTATTACATAAAGTGCTCAAATTAAGTTATTACAAACCAGTTTTCAAATTCAAAGTGCGAAAGCAAATTTAAACTCTGTTCTCAAACACACCCATGAAGTTTTTCTCCAAATAGTGCCAGATTTCCATCAAGATCCACTATAGCAAAAGGTACGAAGCAAGGAATGATCGAGCCCACGATCTACTCATCTCCAACTGCCGGATGGAAGCATGTCGGGCAATAGCCGGAGAACATCTCACCATCTGCAACAACATTGGGAATTGCACCCTGAGTACTTGGTACTCAACAAGACTTACCCGACAAAAGAAAAAGGGGTTTTAGTGTTTCTACCCCTCTTTCAGAAGCTAATGGTGATTTTGCCCCTCATTTTTCACTTTGCGTTTTTACCCTCCGTTTTTTTATATGAAGCTGCCGTTTACCCCTCTTTTGTAACACCGTGGGCATGGATGGATTAAAGGATTAAAAAAAAGAAAAAAAAGAAAAGACAGCAGGGAAAAAGACGGGGTTACCCTTCCCTTCCCTTCTCTTCCCTTCGGTCTCTGGAGTCTGGACCGAACAGATCGAGAGGATCGCTCGACTCACTCCTCCTGGCCGCGACCGAAGCTTGCGACCGCGACGAGCGCACCCGCGCGTGGCGACGAGCGACCGGCGGGCGCCCCCTCCTCCTTCCCGGGCCTCCTCCTCCTCCTTCATCTCCAGCCTCATCCTCCTCCATCACCCGCTATCCCATCCCACACCCTCTGCTCGCCGTCCATCCCCATGGGGCGAAAACTGTTGGAGGCCGGTTTTGCAGCGGCAACCCATCTGTGAATTAGCAATCAGCAATGTAGCTGGTGAGCAATGGCGAAGTCATGTGTCCAGCGACAGCATCTTGGACAGATCCGACCCAAGATGAAGAACGAAGCGAGTTTAGGAATTCAGAAAGACGGACGTCGACTGAACACGACATCAAGTCAGTCAAGAACCAATGCGGATCAGAGCGAATCAGGCCCTCAGGGATTGGGCAATTTGCAAGAGGCGGAGAATAGAGGCCGGAGGCGAATCTGGTGCTCACCAGGTCTGTGCAGCAGTTGGCACTCGGAAGGGATGAGGTGCTGAGACGGCGGCAGCCGGCCTCTGCAGGCTCTAGAGCAGGACCGGGCGTCGGGCGTGGCCGCGTGGGAGGCTGGCGCGTTGGAGTCCCCGGGCGTCGGGAGTCATCATCAGCCGCAGCAGGCTGGCGCGCACAGCAGGCCCCAGCCGCAGCCCGGCCGCTCTTATTCTGTCCGGCTGGCGAGCACGAGGCGCACCGAAGCCGCTCGCCCGATCGTCCCTCTCCGCTGCGAACGCCGTAGGGGACTGGGGGGGGGCGTCACCGCTCCTTCACCGAACCACCTCGCGCTGCGCTGCTAGGATTGGGCTCCAGGCACACGGGCAGACGCGGAGATCCAAGGCACGTCGACGGGGGCTAGAGGCCAGGCCTAGGGGTAAAATCACAAAGGACATAATAAAACAGGGGAAAAAACGTATGGGCAACATTGTCCAATTGTGCAAAAGTTAACACCGTTACAGGCTGTTAACTGAAGAGGGGTAAACTGATCCTTCGTTTGTAAAAATGAGGAGTAAAAACACAAAGTAAAAAAAGGAGGGGCAGAATCACAAACGGTCACGAAACGAGGGGTATAAACGCTCAAGCCCCAAAGAAAAATTAGGAAAAGACTCTTTTGTGGATGTCAGGCTTTATGTGGGGTAGCTGACTCATTATTTGCCAAAAGGATGAGCTTATTAAATAATCATTTAGTGATAAAAGGACTCTCTAGCTTATCCAATTAAGTTGGGGCCTACCAGCTATGTTAGCACCTGCACTATTTCACTTTTAGTAGAAGCAACCAACAATTATCATGTAACGCATTGATTGAGTAAACATTAACCAGCATGTATGAACATAACCACCTCGTACAAAGAATTCTTGTTTGCGACCACGCCGCTGTCTCTCTCAAGTATTCACTATCCAGGAATGATGGCGATTATAATCGATTACTACTCAGTTGAGGGGGTATTCCTCACACAAACCAGGCATACTCCTCGAAAGCAGCCTTAGTCACCATGATCTACTCGGGAAAGGCGCGGGATCAACTTGCACTCCACCATGACCAAGGAAACTCCCAGCAGCCAACAGGTAAGCATGCCCATCAAATGACAACGCCCCATCTTAAGGTCTTACAACCGGGCCCTTGTTTACCCCTCCCCCATCGCCGGCATGGATACCAAGAAGTTGAAATCCGGCCCAAGTAGATTCTTGGCTTCGCGGTTGGGCACCGCTCACCCTTCCAGCTAAGTGTGAGGCGGCATTCAACATGATCGAGGACGTACGAAGCCATATTTCTTTAAGAGGTGATTTAGAAGGCCTCATGGTTATGTTCACTACCATTCTATACCAAACTCAATCCAAGGGATAGTATCCACCTATCCGCGCAGATGATGGTCGATCACCTGTCTTCTACCGATTAAGTAGCAGGCCTAAGCTCTACGTAGCCCTGTACCTACTATAGGATAACTTTTGTGGTGAGTAGTCCTAATGCAACTACGTTTCCGAGCAACTCCTATAACTTAAATGCATCATAGATAGTAAAGGACTCAAATAAATATTTGCAAACCATAGGAGAAATGCTCCGGGGCTTGCCTTTGACGAATGAGCTAGGGACGTGGTTAGGACACTCGGGCAAATCAGCTTCTGGTTCCTCTCCTTCGGCTGCCTCCTGCAGCTCCTGCTCCTGCTGCTCCCCCACGTTCAGCTCCTCGTGCACTGCTTGCGGGTTCACGTCCTGTGATCCTGTATGATGCGATGCAAGTATGTAAATAACGTGCAATAAAATGGAATTGTATAGTAAATGATGTTATGATTCATGCTTAACAATCAGAATAGAAAACCACAACATTTCAACCTTAACACCTATCTTAACCTAGCCATCATCATCAACCATCCCCACTTATACCTTGGTCGGAAACAGACATAAGAGACTAGACTTCTACCGCAAGTCCTATCTTTGCTGCTCCTAAAATTCCATAAAAATTACAGCAGCACACTCATAGCTAGACTAAGCTACCACAGAAATTTCACCTCAAAACTCCAATTATTCTGACCTACACATAATACACAAGCCAGCTGCCATGCTCAACCCTGAAAATACTTTGCATTACCAAAGTAGTCCAACATCAGCACCAATGGCATGTGGACCTTCCAAACAACATGTAAGCATGCCTCAAGAAGTTTCATGGCCATATCCCTAGCCATTATTTTCCTATGAATTAATTAAGCCAAGTGTCAAAGGATGCACTTGTACTACAACTCATAATTTCTCCACTGCACAAATCAAGATTATACCCCCAATAGACACGGCATAGTTCAACTAAGCCAACAAAACAATCCTCACATTTTTCCAAGCATCAGAGAATACTTATGGATTTTACAAGATAAAAGCCTTTCCTAAAATTAATTAAAACAGTACATAAAAGTATACCAAAAATGGCATCTCATAATTTTACTGCATAGCCCATCATATAAGCAAAATAACCCAACTTGAATCACCTCATTTGGATCAAAAATGAGGGAGATATGAATTTCTAAAGCTCTAAAACTAAATCTGAAATCCTATTTTCATTTTCAGAAAACCATTCCTAAACGCTAGGTGCACCCCGAGGTACACACAGGTCCGACCTAAAGTGCTGGGTGCACACGGGCTTGTGCACCCCAGCTCTGACCTGCCAGCGGGACCCGCAGTGGGGCCGGGCCCACTGGTCAGCTGCCCCGACGCACGGGGCGCGGCGGCCGTCGGCGAGCTCCGCCGGTGGTGGCGCTCGAGGGCAACCAAGGGCACCGGCGTGCTCGCCGCGATGCGGCGCATCTGATGGGCCAACTAGCCCCAGCCCTAGTGGCTCGGGTCGACGGCGGCGGCGCTAATGGCGGCGCGCGGCGGCGCTCGACGGTGAGGAAGGCCGTCGAGGCCCCGAGGAGGCTCAAGGTCCTGCCTACGGGCCTTGCCTCGGCCTTGCGGGTGCGACGAGCCCAAGAAATGACGAGGACGGCGGTGCGGGTGTCGGTCTCGCCTTGCCGAAGCGGCGGTGTTGTGCTCGCCTAACCCTAAACTCTACTTGCGGAGGCGGCTCGAAGGCACGCGACGTCGGACGGAATGGAGGAGGAAACGAGGCGGCGGTGGCTCGCCGGCGTCCATGGCGACGGCGGCCGTGGCTGAGAAGGGCGACCGCAATGCGGTTCAATGCTCACCGGAACAGGCAAACGGAGGGCGGCAGGTGACGGAGTCGAGGTGGCGAGCTCGATGCTGCCCTCGGCTTCGCTTTTCACCGGCTGGATGTGGAGTTAGGCGGCGGCGAGCAGGGCCGCCATGGCGACGCGGCGGAGGAGAAGAGAGGGAGGTGGCGTGAGGTGGGAGGCGACATAATGGGGGACGGGACGGGGGTTCCCCCCTTTCCCGTTCGGGCAGGCGCTGCGGGCGCGGCGCGTGGCGCCGTTGGGGCGGCCACCGCCACTGCCAGGCGGGGCCCGTGGGGGCGCGTGGCTGCGCAAGGGCGGACGATGCGGCTCGGCGACGGTGTGGCCCAGCTTGTGGCATCCGCACGGGATCCGGGCCGGCAGAACAGGAAACACGACATCCGGCCAATGAAAAGTTGCCACGTCGCTCCGTTTGAATTCAAATTTCAAAACCCCATAACTCTCAAACGCTTACGAATTAGACAAAACTTTCAACATGAAAGTTTCTCCAAATTGGGAGAGGAATCTTTCATTCAACTACCATTTTGGCTAATTCGGCTTGGTTTAAAAGATCTAAAATTATTTTGAAAATGAGTTGTAAAATAATACTTTTAAAATCCCCTAACACTGTTTTTAGCTATTTTTAAGCCCTTAAACCCATTTTCACAAATTGGTCGAAACACAAAGTTTTCTTGAAATATTTTTCTACACACATCTTCCCAATACACCCCATTCAAACAAGCAAGCTATCAAGCATTTCTAGTCAAACCTAAGCTAACACAGCAATCATCCACCCAAATGATGCAAATCATGCTTATGCAAATGATGACATGCTTAGAGATAATTAATTAGTGCTTAACACTGGAGGTGTTACACGCCCCACCATCCTGGCGCGCGCGCGGCCGGTCCTTGGGCCCGCGAGGCGCGGTCCGATGCAGTGGCGGCGACGTTGCTCCCTTGTTGGGCCGTCCAGTTGTCCCAATTTCCTGCCAATTTGTTGGGCTGGCGTTGCACTTGTTATAGCGCTCCCCTTTTTCGCTCAGCGCATCCTCGCGACGAAGTCGAAGCCAGTCAATGATGCTGGTGAGAGGGAGAGCTCCTTGTAGGATAGTCTCCAATTTGCAGGCCATGCGACCGCTGTTGGATTTGTTGGGGTCGAACTAGAGTTGCACGGCCTCAAAGTTGTTGTAGCCCTTGCTGGAGTAGAGGTAGTTGTAGGGTTAGCTATTGGCGTTGATGATGACGAGCGTGATGCTGAGGTTTGCACATCTTATGTTGGTATCGTCGTAGAGGTGGAGCCATGTCGATTGTTGGTGGTGTTGAGGATGTAGCCCAAAATGCACTGAAGTATTTTTATTCCGCTAAATATTCCATACATGATTGCTGAGGATATAAAGCTGGCCATCCATGTTGATAAATATTTTGCTTTATTATCCATGAAGAACGACAGTTGAAGTGTATTTGGCGTTGTCTTCACTGTCCCGTTATGGCCCAATTTGCAGCTCCGTGATATGACAGAAAATATGGTTGTGCTGCTATCGGTGCAATGGAGAAATTACAAAAAAGTATCTCCAATGTTGTATCTGACTATAGCCTTGAATTTACTGTCGTAGTAAAGAACAAAAATAATATCAGGTATTTTAGTGGTACCTTTTATTCTAGTTTGCTGAGTTGGCTAATCCGGTTGCTGTTGTTGACGTCCATAGTGGTATAATCAGGAGCCAGATTGATTTGAACTGACAGAGTATGGTTGCTGTAGTTGCTCTGTTCTGAGGACATTAATAATGGCGGTTGTTGTGCAATTTTTGGTGCCATGAAAGTACTGAGTATTCTGAAGATCTTATCTGGAGGTACTGTTGAAACTGCCAGTTTGGTTGGAAATAATTGTAGTTGTGGCATATATTTACCTTTTGTTCTGATTTGCATCTGGTTGGTCATATTGCCGCTGGTAATTTTTCAAGAAAGTTCTGCTGAGCTGTTGCATTCTACGTCACACCGCAGCTTGTTCATCTGGATTGGGTTTGGGGGCTCTGGCTCTTGCAGTGTTGTTGTTGATAGAGCCGGTGCTTTTGCTTTGTCTGTAGTGATTTCTGTATTGCTGATTGGGAGATATTGTTGCACAGATTCAATAACAGAAATTTTACTGGAGGTGATTCTAACCTGTTGTTCCTCCAAAAAAGCGTTGTTGATGATGATGATGCTTTGATCTGTTCCTTGCTCGAAGCCTGTACTGGTGGCGTGTGCGCATATCTGTTGTTGGTATTTTCACCGAACAGTTGGTAGGCATAGGCGGTGATGTTACGCGGTAGCATGTTGCTGTCGCTTTCGTCGATGGCCGGGTTGACGTCGTGGTTGCAGTTGATGAGGGCGAGGGCGCCCAAAAGCTTGGCAAGGTGTTGCGGTGTTTCTCTTGGTGTCATCGCTGTCGTCGTTGTTGTTGTCGATGGCGAGGTTGCGACCGCTATGAGATGTGTTGCCTGTGCAGGCATGACATCAAACAGCTAGTGGGCATCGTTGATGACGTCGATGGTGACGTTGTGGGGGTTGTTCTCCTTGTTGTTTGCGACGTTGATGTCCACGTTGCCGTCGATGCGTGCCAACTTGTCTTCTTCTTTGGTGATGCAGCCATCTAGATTGGCGATCTCGTTGATGTTGATTGTGAGCTCATCTGCGGCATTCAGATTTGATCCGATCATAACCTTGTTCTCCTGCTCCAGTAGAAGGGTTGTAATTACCTGACCCAGTGATTGATCGTGTTGCGGAGGTCATCGCAGGCTTTGGTGAAGGAGATCTCAGGCTCCTTCGTGGTGGCCATGGATCTGATCGTCGCGGATTCTTCCGCTAGGGTGTCGGTGTTCATGGTGGTGGCGGCCATGGATCCATCTGGTCTCTGATACCAGCTATAACAGGCTGTGCACAGCAGTGCACGTGGCAGCCTTGGGCGATGCCCGTGGGTGGCGGCGCCCGTGGGGTGGGACGGCGGCACAGGGCAGGGAGCTGGAGAGAGATGAGATGGGGATAACCCTATTCTTTCCTTGATTGCAACGAGTACATGGGGGTTTACATTTATAGTCCTTACAGGACTTAGCTCCTAAGCAACCGAAGATCCAGATCCTCCGGTTCCTATTTTATTTATTTCTATTTTCTAATTTGTTTAGATGACATAGCAATCTCCATAGACGGCGGCGATGGCGCGCGCGGCCTGTCCTTGGGAGATGCCCAATGCATCGCAGAACCACCGGGCCAGGGGAGCGGCCGAAAGAGCACATGAGTCGGTGATTATTCTTCTTGAGAGAGGCGGACATTGCAGATCACATTTAGAACAACAGATAGTAGAATAGTTTTGCATTGGAAAATTGTTTTAAGAACTAAGATCCAATTATTACTAGTTTGGAAGATCTAAAGCCTCAAAATTTGATAAATTTTCTTCATACCAAAAGTCAGTTTGTGAGTTGCAACCTTGTTTAGACCGCGAAATGTGAAGTTGAAAAGTATTGTAGGACTTTAGCTTGTATTTGATAATTATTGTCGATGATGGACTATAACTAGGCTCAAAAGATTTGTCTTATGATTTACAATCAAATTATATAATTAATTATTTTTTTAATCTATATTTACTGCTCCATTCATGTTAAAAATTTAATGGAATGGAGAGAAAGTATAAAAAATGTGGAATTTCGAAGCAATCTAAACGGCCGACCGACAAAATGGAACGTTGACATCCACGAGCTGTGGGCCAAATTCGTTTTTTTAATCGCTTCTCAAGCGCTATATATATTAATATATGGCCCGGCCATAATGACAAACAACAAAATACTGTCGGGTTCAAACCTCATGATCTGAGAATTGTGTGTTGATAAAATACCGGTGAACGGTCCGATATGGAAAAAAAAAGAAAGAATCGTGTGTTGATACATATAAGCACACGATTTCTTTTCTCCTTGTTTTTGTTTGTTTCCAGGCATATGAATACTCGGTTGTTGAGGGTCTTTGAAGTTTGAATTGCCGACTTCGTTTTATTTCCTTGACGTGCAGTCGATGTTGTGGTTTTTTTTCATTCTTCAGCCCGCACTACCGAAAAAAATGGAATTTTACCTGGGTATCTTAAGTAGTAATAATCACTACCATTAGTCCGCTAGAATTTATATGGATATTTTCCCTAATTCTATGTGAAAAAATTCTAAAAAATCTTAAAGGCCTAATGCATATGTTCTCTAATTTAATGAGCTTTAATGTTTAAGTCTATGAGTAAAGGTGGGAGATACAATATCAGTTACTATCGTATTGCTAGTTCATTTAGAGGTAGGGAGCTTTTTCCTCTGCGATCCTCTTGAGAATAGACACACCAAAAACTGCAATTGGAAGTTTCAATTAGAAAATTATAGCGTATAAAATTAGTATTTTCCTCTTCGTGCTATTGTGCTGCCACCGTAGTATCTCCATCCTGACCGTCAGCGTGCACCGGGGATCGGGAGAGCAGGTCTCCAGAACCCTTGTCTTTGCGATCTTGCAGCGAGAGAAGGCGCATAAGGTTTTTGGGAAACGCTCTTCGCGCGACTGCTCTCATCCTACGTGACGGGTTGTCTTCCATCCAAGTCAGGCGGCGTTACGTCCCGGAGTATTCGTCGTCAACTGTCTTCCACCACCACTCATCGACGACAACGATCTCGACCACGCCTTCGACGACTACGATATCGAGCTCGCCTTGGACGACCTCAACCTTGTGTCATCTTCGTCTGCATCTTCACCAGCAAGTACTTCTACAGCTAGGTTTTAATCTAGAAATTAATCTGGATTTGTCTAATTATTTAACATAGTCTTAGCATATGGGAATCTCACTAGCTAGAAGGCATTTAGTAGAAAAAGTTTTCACTAAATTTTAAATAGAAAAACATCAAGAGAAGCCGACGTCACTAGAAGAATTAGGAAAACCTGGTTACGTCATGGTTTTCTCTACAGCCGCGTGTACCCACGATACAACATGACCACACAGTCACACACTTTGCATGCATCAGCATGCATGCGCCCATGCCACTCTTACAAGGGCCGGCTACACGCTTGCGCTGCTAGCTACACGTACCGCGTAGTCTCGTGGAAGGACTGCAGCTAGCTGCATGCTTTCAGGGCAGGGCCAACGCAGGCAGTACGCTACGTTAGCCTCGCCTATACGTCATCGTACATGTAGACCTGAGACGACGCTAGGCAGTACGCAGGCCGTTGTTCGCCTAATGCAGGCAGTACGCTACGCTGACCTGAGATGCCATCGTTTCTCTGTCCATCTACACACTCCGTACTACTTTTTGGTCCTTTTGATGTCATAGCACAATGCTTCATCCACACAACGCTTCCTCCCACTGCTGCCTTGAACTTTTGTCAGATGAGGAGATCGCATCCTCTGTAAGAAGCACTGACACTCTGCGGGGCATACGATCGTGGTGATTTGGACTGCCGTATCCAACGTGGCCACTGGGGCAGCACGCCAGCATGTAGCGTTGAAGAAGCCCTCATTGGGAAAGAGAAGCCCGGGGTAGGGGGCCTAGCTCCTCGCCGGCGGCAGCTGGGGCAGCTGCCCCAGTGTGCCGTACTGCCGTTGCTGCCTGTAGAGGGGAAGCGCGCCGCGGCCCCCGCCTCTGTTCGCCAGTACGTGTTCATCAATATATACTACAGGCCTAGTACAGCAGTACAGCTGCCGTGTGCTACCCCTGGCGGCTTCGTTCATTTCAGGTGGTGTGGTACTGTGGTGGGTTCTCCACCGTGAGGCCGGCCGTGGCTTCTTCAACAGCCGCTCGTCCCAGCTACCCGCACGGCCGGTGACACGGCCATGAGCCCCCGCATGCCACTCGCTCCACCAACCTCCTGCGCGCGTGATCTCACATTCGAAGGTACGGACGCCTATAAATGTCTAGATACATGCATAAATACTGATGTACAAAGTACCAATCGGCCCTATAGATACACCGACCTACGTAAATTCAACTCCTATAAATACTTCCAAAAATTAAGCCGACAAATTTTAAAACTACAAGCATTATCCATGAGGCTGCTCAGTTAGATGTCATATGCATGCAGCAATAATGCACATGAAGGGATGAAACACAGATGAAAATCCAACGGAAAACACTTTCTCCTATTTTGAATGGGTTCAAAATACATAAGCTTTTCTTGCCTGGCTTGCCACCGCACTTCTTCACAACTTCGCCTAGAATTTACATTGCGCTTGTAAGCAGATTACACCACGCATGTTGCAACATGTTTGTCCTTCCGAGGCAACCTTTTGCCGTCCACACAGGTTGGCTTCAGTCTTGCACGCACCCAATGTCCCGGCCCGACGACAGACTCTGACTTGCTCGTTTATGAAGACAAAGGCGTTTCTGCGTTTCCAAATATGCCGGCAACATAACATGCAGTAGCAAAGTGCCGAAGTGTTTCTCCAGAACGTGATGAGGCCTTCGGATAGTCATAAGTGTATCCACTTGCCAATCACCGGAGGTGGAGATGCCCAGTGCATCCCAGAAACACTGGCCGAGCCGGGGAGCAGCCGAAGAGCATATGAGCCGGCGATTCTTCTTCTTGAGAGAGACAGACATTGCAGATCGCATTTTGAACAACAGATTTCTTCAGTAAAATAGTTTTGCATTGGAACATTGTTTTAAGAACTAAGATCCAATAATTACTGGTTCGGAAGATCTTTTTTTTTTTGCGAGTATGGTTCGGAAGATCTAAAGCCTTAAAATTTGACAAATTTTTCTGCATACCAAAAGTCATGTTCAGTTTAGACGGACAAAATGGAACGCTCACGTCCACGAGCGGCAGGAACTAGGCCGAGGTCTACAAGAGCCGACGTGACAAGATGCGGGCTCTAGTGATAGAGAGTTGCATGGAGTTGGTAGTTGCTCGGTCATAGTTCATAGTTGTAGCACGAACTTGTGGGCAGTGCGGCACTTCCGTTTTTCTAAACGTGGGTTGCACGTACCGCATTAAAAAGAAGAGAGTTTGCGTTACATCCCACTGTCACAGTCGACGAGCTGCTGTCGTGACTTAGGGCGAGAACACATTACAAAAGGCGCCGGCTAAAACGACGGTGCTAAAATTTTGTACTTTGGCTAAACGAGATTTTGCTCCAGAGCTGAACAGTCGTTGCCCTAAGCAGCCGAGAAGACCGCCAGGTGGCGGTAACCCGCAAGCAGCCACTCGTCCGCCTGATCCAAGATCAGCCTTAGCAGTGTCGTCGTTGGCCGAAACGTGCGTCTGTTCCGCCTCATAGTTTGTTTGTTTTTTCATGGATTCCACTTAAAAAATTAGGCCAACACTTGTTTTATTTTTCTTAGTAGCAAAGGTTTTGCCATCTCTTCGAAAAAAATATCGGTTCCCAAGGATCTGTGGTAAATGATTCAGGTTGGGGTGGGGACAAATCGTCCCCGTTGCCCTTAAGAAATGCCCAACTGTATCACGTTCACCCCCTAGAAGTAGTAGAGATCGTTCTTGTTTATTTTTGCTGAGGACGAGTTCGTGCTCATATGAATTGAGCGAGACTACCCGACCACTCAACTCGAGCCAATCTCATTTCAGTCTGAGCCCTCTTACAGCATCTCCAAGAGCTCCCAAAAACTCACTTGGTAAATCTAATGTTATAGCAACTTTGTATTTTATTTTCCAAGTGAAAAAAAGGTGCATCTCCAACAACTCCCTATCCCCACTTGGTAAATCCTGTGATGACCACTTTGCAATTTAGTCCACAAACTTTCCCGAAATCAACCAAGGGCATATTTATAATTCTTTGTGTCTGGTACTTTTTCAGAAAAGTCCGCAAAAGAAAATCTATCATAGGATTAGTCCCTACGCAGCCGCGCGGCGCCTTTGACCGGCGATTTCTCGACAACGGCTGCGCCAAATCGGATGAGGTTTGATCCTATGCGATCGTAACGAAAAAACGAAACTTTTGAGTATTTCCCATCAAAATATTGAGCACCGTAGGTACTCGACCTCGAAGTATACAGCGGCACGAAGCAGCAGGCGAGCGCTAGCTGCCGGCGAGCGGAGCGCTAGCGGCCGGCGAGCGGCCCGCGAGCTGCCAGCGAGCAGCGCGCGAGCGGCCAGCGGGCGGGCGGCGGGGCGAGCAGCGCGGCAGGCGGCGGGGCGAGCAGCGGGCGGCACGCGGCCGGGCGACCCCCGCGCGGGCGATACGCGCGCCCTCCGCGCGCGGATCTTTACGCGCGCGGAGGGTGTTTTTTCCGCAGTTGGTATTTTACCAAGTTGGTATTGGGAGCTGTTGGAGAACAAAATTTGTGTTTTTGCCAAAAATTATAGAATACCAAGTTGTTTTTGGGAGCTCTTGGAGATTAGAAGTTGTAACTTAGAATCGGATAAATTTGCTCTAGGGAAATTACAATGCTCGTATTTGCTGGTGGATACGATTGAATTTTGCCTTCTAGAAGATACTCTTTAGTTAATTGTTTGCTAGAAACCATGCTAACTCAGTAGTCTCATTCGATAGGATGAAAAGAGTAGTTGATTTTTTCCAAAGATTTATCGGTGTTATGCGTTAAGTGGTAAGCGACGTTTCCGTCGATAACGAGGTGCAAACAACTCAGTCTTTCAGAGATGCTCATAGGGGTAGTGTTTGTGTACGTATTCATTGAGGTGAGTGTACTGCGTGTTGTGAGCGTTTGCGTTATAATGTGTAAAGAAAGTTATTATTTTTCTTATTTACTGGCTAGTTTATTAGATGACACTAAGTTTAAAAGAAATATTGATATTTTCTAAAAAGGTCATAGAGGAGAGTTCGATTTTGAAACTTGGATTACTTATGTATCAGACGGAGAGAGTAGCAAATACTTTCTTCACCCCAAAATAAACACCATACATTTCTTGAGTCAATTTTTTTAATTTTTTTATAAAAATAAATATGAAAATTCATATCTTCAAGTTTATTATGAACATATATTTCATAACGAATACAATGATGTCATTATATCATAAATATTAGTATTTTTATATATATTTAGTGAATTTTACAAAAAAGAATTGACTTTTCGATGAGTGAGATGTGTATTTATGTTAACACCAGATGAATACTAAAAGCAAGTGTAAAAAGGGGTTGTAAGTTGGTTATATACTAAGGTAGAAGAGAGAGAAGAGAGGAGAGGCGAAAGAAGAGAAAGCGGAATATAAGCTTAAAGAGTAAAATGCACCCACCGTCCCTAAACTATTGGCTCCTTCCCATCCGCGTCCTCCAACTATCAAACCAACTATCCAGGTCCCTCATTTATCTCCGCCGCGCATCCACGGTCCTGACGTAGCCATGCCAGACACATTATCTGACGTGGTGGGCCAGAGTGGCAGATGAAGTGGTTCCTAGAGCACTTGAAAGAAGATCTAGGGATAGAAAATACTACACCTTGGAGCACAGATAAGCAGAAAGGTTTAATCCCTGCTGATCAGCAAATATCTGCCACTCTGGCTCGGCCACGTCATATAATGTGCCTGGCGTGGCTGCATCAGGACCGTGGATGCGCGACGGAGATAGATGAGGGACCTAGATAGTTGGAGGAAGTGGATGGGAAGGAGGAAATAGTTTAGGGACGGTGGGTGCATTTTACTCAAGCTTAAATTATGCTTGAGAACCAAGACATCTTATGCGATCCAACTTAACTAAAGTTTTGCTAGCTAATTGCTAAAGCTAAACTTTAGCCATCTAAATATTTTAGCCAGCTAAACTTTTACAGAGAAAATACTATTTTTTTTTTCTTTTCATGTACTAGTACCAAAAAGGTGAGAGAAAAAAGACTAACGAGGCCCTTAAAGCTCGAAACAAAGGGCTTGTTGAATAGCCCATGCAATTTGATGGGCCGCATAATTGCGGCGCCACATGGCCTTTCGGCTAGTCATCGCCCGTCGACTGCCTCTGTTCTCCGAGACGTCAAAATTCCCGCCCGCGCGCAAGATCATGGCCCATGGGAGTGAGAGCCTTAAAGGCCGTGCTCGGCTGCTCGCGATTGCAGGAAGCTCTGCGGAGTCCGGAGACAAAATCAGGAAATGTGGACTGTCACTTGGTTATTATATATTAATGCAATAATCCCATAGACAATAGACTAGCACGATCGATCGATCGATCGATCATGTGTCCATAATTAGCTGAATCCCTCTTGAGAATGAGGCATGTAGCAATCGGATAAGAGCAGAGGCGGGACAGTTCCTGAACGGATACGAACGAAACGATCCATCAATGCGATGAGGGCTGCAAACCGAGACAGAAATCTACAGCAGAACCTTTGAGCCCGATCCCACGCTGCCGGCGAGGCGATGCACCCTCGCAGCGGCAGCTAACCAGGGGACCGCGCGCTGGTCACTGACGATATCCTGCAATCCGGCAGGCATGGACGATCGCGCACGCAACGGCTGCTACTTGATGAACACGGCGACATGGCACACATGTGGTGTCATGCGTCCAAAGCTGGCTGTTCATCAGTTCTCTGCAATTGTCATACGTCGCCCTACGTGCACCATTCCTGCTTTCCACGCGAATGATTCGAAGCTCCTGTTCCACAAACCTCCCCGTGCTCCTTCGGTCTCTCAACTCTCAGCACATTACAATCTGAATTTGTTGTGTTTGTGGTTCCCCATCCTTTTCCTTGTGGGTCAGCGGGATCACGATTGGTCACTGCGACGGCCAGGAGTGCCCATAAAATATGCTGGGATTTGGGATGGGGGCTCGTTACATCCTGACGATGACATGCGTGCTAGCTGGAGAGCCACTAGTTTGGTTGTGTTCTTGTGATCTGTGCGACAGCCATGGACGACGCCAATCGCACGCGCACGGCGGTCACACGCGCGCGGGCTGAAAGCGATCGAGGCTCAACGGCCACCACCATAAACCCCCGTCGGCGGATGGCCCGCCCTGTCTCTGTCTGCCAGTAGCACGCGTCATGCGTGCATGGCAGGGCACTAAACGTACGTCTCTGGACGTTATGGCGAGGCGGCTTCCTGCTTCCATGCGCCGGTGGCTCTCGGTACCGTGCCGGTACGGTGCTGCCGCCGGTGTGCGTCTCCGGCCGGGTCCGGGTGGCTTCTGCTCTGGGGCCGTGTATGGTACATCTACCCGACTGCTTGGTTGACCCCGCGATTCGTAGCTATCCATTCCATTCCGCGCGGGCAATGCAATGCTTCTTCTTCGGTTATCTTCCCTTCTGCGCGCATTTGCCTTGGCGTAACTTTTCCGTCCGGCACAGCCAGCCGCGGATCTATTCATGTCGCCCCAACCGCACCGCACGCGCACGCGCTCTGCTCTCGTGGGACATGAGCTACGGGTTGGCGGAGGATCACCCGCCCGCACGCAGATCACACGCACACCGTTGCCCCATTTCCCTGCGCCGCACTGCCATTCGTGCATGGTGAAACGATGAGACGCGTTTTGTGCTGGTCTGTCTAGTGGACGACGACGATCTGATGATCGAAGCCACGAGGCGGCTTCCGTGCGAACGCGCGCTGCCGTGCCCGCCGACGTGCGTGCGTCGCTAGCTGTCACCCCAAGGCATGCGCATGGCCCGTGCCCGTCCGTAGCAGCACTGAGTCTGAGTGTATACTGCTCACTGACAACCGCCTTTTGACTTCGGTGTATGGCTGGCTGGCCGGGAACATGATCGATGAAGATGACGAAAGCTCCTGCAGTGCAAGTCTGCAAGACGCGGAAGAAACTGCATATATGGTATGGGCATTAGGCCTTGGGGGGCTTTGGTCAGGTCCAAAGTCAGAAAACAGCACGGCCCAGTGTGCCAGGTTTAGTAGATCCCTTTTTCGTTGAGAGGGCAGACTTCTGGACTTTGGGGAATACTCCGTATACTGGTAATAATAATGGAGTAGAGTTTCTCAAAAAAAAAAATGGAGTAGAAAAAACAAATTTCGTATCTCTAGTAACCATCTCCTCTAAATGTCATTTTTTCTTTCCCCCTCTAGGCCTCTTATAAATGGATTGCCTCACCCCAAGAAAAAGAAATAATTTAATAATTGTGTGTGTGTGTGTGTGTGTGTGTGTGTGTGAGAGAGAGAGAGAGAGAGAGAGAGAGAGAGAGAGAGAGAAGTATGGATATGCATTATTTCTAAGATTTGGACCACTTGAGATTGGGATTTGAGAACACCTGTTGTGATATTCCATTGAGTGAAATGCCACCATCAGCTTAATGTTTATGTCCCCTATAATTTATACATATATTAAACAATCATATGTACCTTGTTGAAAATTAAGGTGATAATACTCAGATGCCAAAGCTACCAGGAAATATATATTATCGAAAAATGGTCCTACTCATGCAACCGACAAAACTATATCTTTGTCTATATTTATTTCAAATATTAAGGAGGACAGAAATGCTCCTTCTCTCTACTATTCGTTCGTCCCTCACTTCATCGACACTCCTTGCAATGAGAGAAGCTTTCTTAAACACATAGCATGTGCACAACAACTCCTTTTTAAGTTTATTTAGTCAATCTCCTATCAATTTTGATAAGAGATTAATCCTTTTTATTACACTAACAGTTTTCATGGGCCTTGGAATTTATTTGATCTAAGGTTAGATCAAGCCTAATTAAATCCAACAAAATAGATATTTCAATGCCTTGGTACAACCACCGCACAATAATTGAATGTCGCCTTTTGCAATGCACATGCATGCTTGCTAGGTAAAAAGTAAAGGTCTTCTCATTCAGCGTCAACACAGAACTAAAAAACAGGCCTCGAGTCAATATTAAAACTCCTTTTTTTATCAGAACCGTGGTTTCCATGATGTTGTTAATACATTTGCAACTTTATTTGTTTTTTTCTTTGTCTCCTGAACCGTAACAAGCACGACTCCGGCCCACTCGTAAAGCAGAATTAATGGACCAACTTCGGCCCAGAAGGAAGACGGCCTGACCAACAAAGAGAGCAATTCCCGCAAAACCCTAGAGGGGGAGGGGCGCGTGCGCCAGGCGTCGCCACCGCCGCCATCCCGGTCCCACCGTGCCGAGTCTGCAAGTCCTCCACGTCACTGAGATAAATTTGAAAAGTATGGATTAATAAAATAGGAATCAAGGGTCCGCATGATTCCAGGATTGCTTAGGGGCTAAGCCCGATTAGGGACTATAAATATCAAAGGGTTGTAATCAATTAACGGCAATAAAGAAAAGGGTTGTCCCTTATCTCCTCTCGCCCGCTCCTCCTGCCTGCGCCGCCGCCCCCTTCCCCCCTGCACGCCGCACACCGCTGCCGCCCAAGGCTGTCACGTGCCCCCTGTGCACAGCTTATTATATGAACTATGGTTGTAGTGTTTTTTTTTATTCTATTTAAACCTTCTCGGTTTTTTCAGAATCTTTTCCTTCTGATGTACTTGTAATTTGTGTTTACCATTCAATAAATTCAGTAGGGGCTCTTCTGCCCCTCCTGTTCTCTCAAAAAAAAACTTTGGCTGTTTTTCTTAATTTCATTATATGTATTAGAAAAGGAAATTCTATCATGGATTCTCCATGAGTTGTGTTCTGCACTCCAAAATTACATCTTTCGGCATCCAAACTAATTAATAAGCACATACTACTAGCATAAAGCAACACAAGTTCTTGGAAAACAATGCACAAACCGATACAACAAACTAAAGTACAAATACTAATTTCAAGGCATGCATGATGCATCCATGCCATGGCCGATCTCTCACCTTTTTGTAGTTGGGACAGAAATGAATCCAGGACGTAGAACACTATACCGTATTTTCTTAATATATTGTCAAATTGAAGTATAGGGTTGTATATATTATGGAACAAATAGAAAGTAACAAGAATACATTTTTCTCAAGTTTTGTCCTGAGGTGGCAACAACATGTGCGAGGCCCTGGCCCCTGCTCCGGACCAACATAATGCATGATGGCTGCTTCTGGAAGAAAGAGGTTGGGAATGAAATGCCATAACGTGGCAAGTTGGAGAGATCCTATAACTCCTAATAAGGGATCCTTGAATCTATCTAATCCAATCCACCAGAATGCTTCAACAATAAACAAGCACGAGCAGATCCAAACGAGTCCTGCCTGCTGCCTTGGTTTTAGAGGGGAAATCTCGCAAGTTGTTGCTGGAGACTACCTGCTGTAGTGATCTCTAGGGGACAATCAGGATTCAGGAGTACCGAATGAATGATCTGCATGCGTGTATTCTCAAATGATTCTATAGAAAAAAACACAGAGAAGGCATGTATCAAGATTCATTCGTATACAGGCATTGTCAACATTACATAGGCAGTGTCAGCGTCATGTCCTGCCGCCTTTAATCATTTGCGGCCCTGCCCAAGCTTTTCTGGGCAGGGAGATCGCTGCAGTGGGTTATGGCGGATAAACAATGCGATTATGTGCGGTATGTGTTCGCCAATGTTGATACGGTGCGGATTAGAATAATACACTAGCTAGATGGACATGTTAATCTGGCGAAAAAGTGATCTGCTAGCTGCTTGGTAATGGAGTGACGACGTACGACTTTGCTGCCTGTGCGCCACTTTTGATCCATCTAACCTTAGGTAGGGGTGAGCACAGACATTGAAAAGGAATCTTGAAATCACTAGGCTAATTGTTGTCTAATGATGGCACTATCATCTGCAGCCTAGTGCTCAGCGCATCAGGGAGGCTGATGGACGACCCTGTTGCTCTGAACACGTTCCGTTGGATTGCCCCGTAGGCCAGACGGGATCTTGAGTTCTTGACCACCAGGCATCATGCTGTTGCTGGTGACATGGCGGCAGGCGGCTGCTAGCTTGGCCGGCGCACGGTGGGCGACGTCCAGAGATCGTGAGCGCTGCGCACGTCATGTCAAGTGCGAGACCGCGAGTGCTGTGAGGCGGCGAGCCTTGGCGTACGCCCACCTCTCTACAGCAAGTTGTCAAGGCAGCTGAGCTGCGAGTATTTTTCGGCCATCCGATGTGAGGCGAGAGGCCGCAGCAAAGGTACGTTCCCACTAGGCACCGAGTCGTTTGGGCGTAGCGAGACCACCCAGCAAAAGCCTGGCCCGCCCGGCCAAGTGGCTGCCGAAGCAGTCCTAATCCTTGCCCCGTTGCTCCATTGCAGAGCACTCGCACTAAATACAGGTCTCGCCTTGAAAAAGGGTCAGCTATGGCACGGTAGGACCAACAACAAGAACACTGTGCTTGGACTTAGGCCAGTCTCAGTGAGGGTTTCATGGAGGTGTCATGCATATTAATTAGAGTGTCACATCAGCAAATATGTACTTTTTGCATGAAACAAAGAGGAGAGAGAAGAAAAGAGTTTCACCATAGTGAAACTCCTGCACCTTGTTTCTAGACTTTGGTAACCGCGTGAAACCCCACTAAGGGTCATATTGTTTCACCATCTTGCATGTGATCCAATCATATTGCAGCAATTAAATGCTTTGTTTAGCCTTGGAAACAACAAAGTGAAATGCTCCATTGTTGGAGTTATTTTATGGATGGTTTCATTTCAATCTTGATGACGTGTTAGTATGTGAAACCGTGCAGTGACACTGTTGATTGAGACTGGCCTTAGTGTATTCACAATGCAAGACTATATCACAGAGTCCAATACTATATATTACACGTTATTTATGGTATTTCGCTGATGTAACACCATATTTATTGAAGAAAGAGAGAGAAAAAACTCTAAATCCACAATATTCGAGGTAATAGATAAGTTTAGACTCTATGGTAGAGTCTGCATTGGGACTGCCCTTAAAGTGTTTGTTTGTATCGAAGGTTTGATGCGATAGTCGTGTGTTCCATAGGCCAAACCGCCAGACTAGTGTCCATGGACAGGGATGAGGCTGACCTGGGTGACTGGCTCAAGCTCACTTGGAACACGAAAAGTTCTTGATTTGCTTTGGGCCGAAAAGTTCCTATGAAGCTCCGGTGTTTTAATGGACTGATCAATGGGGAACTCTAGAGTCACACGACACGGGATGCGCGGCAGGTTGCAATCAGGATGCCATCATCATGTTCCCAAAATGCAAGGAAATGGTTCCTGGTCAATTTTTTTCTCTCTCGCCTTAGGGTGTGTTTGGAATGCATGAATTCATACATAAATTGAATTCATTCAATTTTATAGAAAAAAAAAACATAGGAAAAGAGAGAAAAAATCCTATGGTCCAAACATGGCCTTACTCTAGGTACGGATCTTAATTAGTGGAAAGCAACCTCAAAGGCACCTAGTTCTAGTTTAGTAATCTATACTCATGTCACATAGTAGGGGTGGGGAATGCTCTCTTTCTTTCTTTCTTCATTTTTCTTTTTTGCACAATCAGTGGAAAACAAAAAGCTTTTGTACTTGGACCTATCTGGCACTACTTTTCTACAATCTAATTTAAAGGCCTGTTTGGGAGAGCTCCAAACTGCTCCATGGAGTTGTTAGGAGCTATTATTTTGCCAAACAACCTATTTTAAAACAGCTCCACAAGTGAATCTATTTTTTATGCTCTCTCACAAAGGAATGAGGTGGGAGAGAGCTGAAAATAGTAGCTCCTCCAAGCTCCCTGATCAGCCTTCAACTTCACTGCCCTCCTGGTTAAAAGAAATTACACGAATTGCCATTGAATAATTCCATGCCCACCTCCCGTGAACGCAAGGCAAGGCAAGGCTGAACCCGTGCATGCTGCTCCGTGCGTGAGCTAAACCCGTGCCTGCTGGTCTGTACGTGAGCAGCTTTGTCCAGTTTGATCCGGCTATTGGTGTGTAGCCTGAGCAGGTCTGATCTGTAGTGTGAGCTTTGGTTTGGGACAGAGGCACGTTGGTCTGTAGCGTCCGTAACGTTATCTGTGCTAAAAAATACAAGGGTATATTGGATTATTATCTTCTCTCAACCTTTTCATTAATTATAGCTGAAGCTATTTTGCCAAACATCATTTCCAAAATAGCTCCATGAAGCTATTATAAGCTGTTGGGGGAGCTGTTTTTTAAAAAAAACAGCTTCACTAGTGAAGCTAAGCCCTCCCAAACAGGCCCTAACTAAGCGAATGTGCATCTGAAAAATTCTAAAAGGTGAATACTGATATGGACATCCTATCGTGTAAGAGATGCGTATAGGAACTTGCTGGTCTGAAACGAGGGTAACAGGTATAGCAACACTAGCATATATATACTAGTTAGGCCATCAAAGGTATGAGAATAAATGATTAATGTTTAGATCTATATACTCATTTGAGAAATTCAAATAGTACGCGTGGGAAGTGCTGTCACTTTAATCTCCCCTCTTATTTGCACAATCAGAGAGAGAAAAAACTTTTGCACTTGTGCCTGGCTGTCTGGTACTACTTTCTAATATTCTAACTAAGCGAAAGGTGCATCTGAAAAATTCTAAAAAGGTGAAGAACACTGATATGGATATATATGTCGTGTAAGAAATGCGTGCCAGAACTCTCTACTCTGAAATGAAAGTCACACACGACAAAATGTTTACAACATCGGGTCTCAAATCAACAAGGATCCTGTCGCCAGCGCATCCATCCATGATCCATCGTCCAATGCAGGCAAGCGTAGCAGCACTATATCGCATCCATGATAATGCAAGGTGAGCTGCAGACAAAACCTGACCATAGCTAGCGTCGATCGGCTAGCGAGACGCAAACTGCATCCCGTACCTCGAGCAGGACAGCAGGTGAAGACGTGAAGTGCATCACATCGCGATATCGCCTGGGATGCTTGTGTACCCTCGGTTTTTTTTACCGCCCGGTTTACCGCGGTAAACCGCGGTTACCGGACTTACCGGTCCGGTCCGGTTCCGGTTCGAACCGGTCCGGTAAGTCCCAAATTCAAATTTCAATTTTGAAAAAAAAAATGCTGAAAAAATTCAAATTTTAAAAAAACCGCTCAAACCGAGCGGTAAACCGGACTAACCGGGCGGTAAACCGGTCATGAAGTATTTTTGGGAATTTTTTAGCATTTTTTTTTAAAAATAAGTTTAAATTTTAAAAAAACCGCTCAAACCGCTCAAACCGAGCGGTCAAACCGGCGGTAAACGGACTAACCGGGCGGTTTACCGCCGGCTTACCGAACCACTACGCCGTTCAAATTCAAACGGCGGTTCGGGCGGTAATCGGGCGGTTTCCGTACAAACCGCCCGGTTTACCGCCTCCGCCCGCGGCCGGTCGGTAAGAACCGGTCGGTAAAAAAAACCAAGTGTGTACCTGGATGCAGCCAGCCAAATGCTGCGTTGGTATCCACGCGTCGCCGGGGCACATCGCCGGTACAGAGCCCATACAGGGACAGCTGACTGGCTTTGGATGGAGGCTTGTTGGGCGTGCAACCGCGCGTACTGTACGTGCACACGGATCCTGACCCATCAGGCATCAGGTCCATCGCCCCATCAGTCGTGCTATATGTCCGTCTGATCGCAGGGGCAGATCTAGAAACACCATCCCGCCCGGCAGAACTAGTTAAACGGTGCTTGAGATGGCTGTAGGAGGGGCTATTTTGGACTGAAAGATCAAGAATTTACATGGCTATGGAACATTGAATGTAGGAGATTTAAGCTCTGCTCCCGGGTCCGGCCCTTTCTGATCATGTTCATCAGTCATCAACCTTATTGTGTTACTTGTCTTATTTTCAGCTTATTTCTAATTTTAATCTCAAAAAAAAAAAAGCTTATTTCTAATTTATTTTAGATTAGTCCTTCTCAATCAGTAGAAATCACTCGTTTTTTTAGTTATTATATTTCCAAAACTCAATATACGGTACATTTAGAAAGACCTATGTATGCATATAGGGTTGTACCCTGTGTGTCTTTGTAATGTTTTTAAGCTCTACTTTTCTAATGGTACAGTCATGAAAAAAATAGGGTTGTGTGACCTCAGAGCACTTTTGAATTCGGAGTGGCACGAACCCTACATCGACAAACCGGTTTATTGTCATATATAAATTATCATGTAGTACTTCGAAAGATAATATTTCTGTTGTATGAAAAGTGTAAAAAAACACGACGGGTAGGAGTAGACTGCACCCCCACTTTTAATTAAGAGGATGTAGAGCTCGAACGTGGGTCTCTTCTAGACCAAGAACGAGCTCTAGTAAGCAGTTGCCTACGAGAACACCTGCGTTCTATGAAAAGTGTATCTCTCTCGCACATGCCCATGCACAGTCCACTGTACCTCTTTCGACAGATCATGCTTCATAAGAAAATTCATAAACCACCTACAACTACAAAGCCGTGGAAACAACGTGTGACAACAATTTTGTGCTGAGGGCTTTGCCTAGGATCCTTACATCTCCCAAAAAAATGAACTTGCTCATCACAAAAGCAATGTGTATATAGCACTCAATGAGTGAAATGCACTGATAAAACTATTATTCATGTGGTCCAAAATATGCTTCTGGCATATACATACATATACTAGGAAAGGTTTAAAAAAAAGGAAAGGAAAAGGCCTCTGATTAACTGAACAAGAATAAGCTTGCACAGTTCAGCAACACTAAACGCGCGCGCTCATCTTTTGTACTTATGCTGTTGGTCATATACTCATATCTAGTTGCAGGTACGTACTACATATTCTTTTCTGTTTCTCGTGCACATGCTAGCTCTGTGCTTTTGCAAGAAGCTGCCTTTTATTGGTAGCAGAAAGCCCTGCAGCTAGAAGCCAGGGAAACAACCTGTGGCCACGCACGCACGGCGATGTGCCAAGGATCTTCCCTACAAATCCAGAATAGTTAACTTCAAAGTGGCAAAATAAAGATCAATGCCATGCTGGAAGCTAGCTTGGAAGAATGTCTAGCAGGCTAGCTTTCATGGCTTGTAACCATGGTAGCCACACTCTTTATGTTGATGTTGTTATACAAACCCTACAAAGTTGGTTACATCCAGTTGCACGAATACTGCTATCTCGCCTATCTGCTACATTTCTTTTTTTCGCGTGCACGGTGCACACGCACTAGAACTGCACTTGCTCAGCAGGCCAGCAAAAACAACCTGTGACCAGGGTTTCCTGCTGGAGTTTCTTGCCTAGGATCTTGCTTAACACCGGACAGACCCAGAATAATTAACAGAAAGATATTCATATGAAGGCTGTCAATGATGATAGCTGCTAAATGATGCCTGTGGTCCTGAACCAATGCAAATTCTGGAGAATTCAGCTAGTAGCTCAGCTCGCAAGTTGCTGCTTTGTATGTGCGCATCACCGCAAGCTGGCTGTGAGATCGATCAAAAGCTGACGCTAGCTTCTAACGGAAGTGATGACTTTTTGGTTGGTCTATTGTCTTTTTGTCTGCACAACTCGATCTGCACCCTTGTCCATCTGGGTTCTGTGGTGGTGGTGCACGCAGTGTGTTCCCTGATGAGTTGCTGCATGCTGCCTGCTAGGCAAGACAAAACCTGCAGCCATTTGATTATTTCCCAGTTGCCATGATGGCAAATCTGCAGTTTTCATCGGTGCGCACGTTATTGCCGGCTTGGTCGCTGATCAACGCCCAAGTGCGTACTAGCTCCCTTGGATCCAAATTAAATCGATTTGTAGTAGCCCAAAGTACTACATTCTGAATTTGCGGTGCCGGTGGTTCAGTTGTCCATCCTTTTCCTGGATTTAAATTTCGGTCAGCGGGATCTCGATCGGTCACTGCGCCGGGCAGGGAGTGCCCATAAAAGTTGCTGGGATCTGGGATGAGGGCTCGTTTCGTCCTGACGATGACATGCGAGTTGGAGAGCCACTAGTTTGTTAGTTTGTTTGTGTTCTTGTGATATGTGCGACAGGCATGGACGACGACGCGCCGATCGCGCGCACGCGGCGGTCACACGCGCGTGGGCTAAAAGCGAGGCTCCACGGCCACCACCATCAAACCCCAGTCGGCGGTCGGCCGCCCTGTGTCCCCTGTCTGCCAGTGCCATGCAGCCAGAACCATGCGTACGTCTCTGGACGTCCTGGCGAGGCAGCTATCTTCTTCCATGCACCGCTGTGTCAGTGTGTCAGTGTCACGATTCTAGCGATAGGTATGAATCTATACCTCCTATACAAATAAACCCTACTATCCTATTTATCTGTGTTCTCCTTAAGCCACGTTATCCAATTCCCTACCGCCGTACGCACGATATCATGCAGCGATCGGTGAAGTAAACGCAATTTCAGTTAACCGAAACGGATCCCACCTCCACCCGTACTGCAGCGCCGCCTCTCCGTCGTCCCTTCATGGGCACCAATCCACAGAAATTTATTGCACCATCAATTCCTCCACCACAACTCCAAAACGCACCATCGATTGATCTACTATAAACGCACCATTGATTCATCTAGCATAACAGACGCAAAATGAATTGCTACTGCAGAAGGAGGTCCTTGCCTCCTCGCTGTAATGGATAAATAGTTCCGCTCTGCCTCTGCTAATCTGCTATCCTTGCTGGCCACCTCACTCAGCCTGGCCATGCCTTGCCCCGCTCGCACTGGACAGAGCCTCGCTGCATCTCACTTCTCACCGCCCCGAGGCATGTGCCTAGGATCACTTACAATGGGAGATGGGATTACAACGGGAGAAGATGGGCGTCCAGGTTCAACATCACCTCCGCTCGGCTCTACCAACCTCGGCGTTGCTGCTTCGGCCAGCCCGTTCAGCAGTACGATGCCTGCAGAGCTTTGCCCACGATGGCTCCCTCGCCACGCCCACCACGTCGTTGCCGGGTGGTGGTAGAGCCCCAGTCTCCAGCCCTGGTGGTCAATGACGCCTAAGCTGGAAATAAAAGAACATCTGGACGGATCTCCCATGCAGAACAACCGTTCCATAACGAAGCCCCATGAGGGAAGACGAATGACTGAATGAGTGGATGAGAAGCTATCCAGGCGTGATGGTATGCTTCTGCTGATTTTACTTTATTTTTATTCGATAAGGGGCGACAATTTCTTTTACAGCGGAAGATACTTTGCTGAGTACATTACTTGAGATGGAGAAAAGGGTAGAGCCATGTAGTGGTTTACGTCAAGCAGGTTCCAAATCTGAAACCGATATGCAGGAGCAGTGTTTCCTCAAAAAAAAAAAATGTAGGAGTAATATGTGTGTGTTTTCTACAGAATTTTAGCTACAATTGCGGCCGAGACAGTACTGAGAAGCTGCGAATAATGAGATGCATAAATACATGTATTTTCTTTGTCAAGATATATATTTGATCAATAGACATTTTGTTAGACTTTACTGAAGATGGACCATTCTTTTCCATCTACATTTGTAATCAAAATTATGAAGAATAAAAGAAAGAATATTTCTCCCTCAACGATCATATACCACTCTAAAGGATCTTTGTGATATTAGTTAACATTCTAATATATATAGATTCCTTCTTCATACCCGCGGCAACGCGCGGGGAATTCACCTAGTTTATCTCACGAGTTGTAACTGGTTTATAGGTAGTTTAATAACACAATTTTCCTGAGCGGATTTGATCAATCAATGTAATGAGGGATGCAAACCAAGCCAGCTATACAGCAGAATCTTTAAGCCCGATCGGACATCCTTACTCCTTACACAGCCTCTTCAACCAGAGTTTTGGGCTATCATGGGCCAAGTGGACCACATGCACATTGGGCCAGAGATCTCCCTCAACGAAGGAGCCAATTTTCCTCAAGGGACATTTTTCTTTTGCATGGAAAAACTCTTTCTAACCCTCCTAACTATTCTAACTATCCTGACTATCGCAGTCGTCCCATTTACCCCCTTATCTATAAAATCAGTTTCTTAACTTCCTCAACTTTTAAAGCCGTTTGCTTCCTTGCCGTTTTGACGTTGGGTTTTGCTTATGTGGCGCCACGTTAGAGCGGGGAGGCAAATCATACTAAGTCGAAAGTTCAACGACGTAAATCAAACTAGAAATATTTTTAAAAATATTAAAAATTCATAGAATAAGTTTTCCAAATAATATCTATATGGAAAATAATGCAATAAAAAATTTCAAATTTAGTTTAATCTTTAAAAATCATAGAATTTTTTCATAAGATTGAAACATGAACTTTCAACTTAGTCTGATTTACTCCATCATGTGCAAACCACTCAAGATGCAAAAAGAATGGTTTTTAAAAGTTTAGTGGGGGGGGGGGGGGGGGCGTTAAAAACCCCGAGTTTATAGATGAAGGATGTAAATCGGACTAGTGCAAAGGTGGAAGGGGGTCAAAAGGTCTTTTTGCTTTTTGGATTGATGGATATTTATACCCAAAATATTTCCTCGCAATTTCCTTTTTCGACAAAACTTAGCACAACCCGTAGTTTCAAAAAAAGTCCTTCAATATCCATAGCCTATTCCCATCCCCAGATCAGAGAAGCATAACCAGAAACTACTTCTCCTAGTGATGTGATGTTTTCTTAATGTTTAACATTCAACATTTGTATACGCTTTTCCCAACCAAATGCATCCTAGTAAGGATTCTCATTTACTAGGAATAGGAGTATTCTTAATACTACTTAAAACACTAGGAGAACTCTACCATTTTGATAGTGAAGCAAAGCTTTTCAAATACAACACGTGGAAGCTTTCATTAGATTTCTTCGATCAAGAGAAAGGAGAGGGAGGTGAAATCGCAGGAAACAACGGATGGCCCATCTGGCCGTATTATAAAGAGCTTTAGACACCTAGAACCAAGTTAATTAACATGTGGTGTTAATGTGTTTGTTATGTATGATGCAAAGAACTGGACCCTACGTCGATGTGTGGGGGACCTATATTTTGGAGGATGAAAAAAAATTAGAATGAATCTGGGATTATTTACAGTTCGAAAGCTGGAACCAAGAAGAAACGGAAAAGCAGCAGCAAAAAGAGGAGCCTAGGGACTACGTGCCACCCTGCAATGATGGCCACTTGGGCTGTTAAGCATCATTACAGGTGCTACGCTAATGGTACCCTACCCTCTCACTAACTTATATAAAAGCTAGCCATCCATTACCCATAGAGATCTTCAGTACACCAGTTATAAACAGTAGTATATACTACTGTAATGTAAATACTATAGTTTAAATGCAATGGGAAGCTTCAGGTAGGTAGTTTAGAAAGCCACTGAAGTACTATACTGTCTGCCAGCAGCAGTTAGCTGCATTTTGCATTTTGACCAAATCTTCCAGAAGTTGGAAGGCTGTTCACCGCATTGCAGACAAGGTGAACCGGAGCACGCCATTGGCAGTGGCGCTCGTCTCGTTCACCGATGAGTTGGTCCAGCGAAACATGTTGTCTGAGCCCTTGAGCGGCCAGGTCAAACCTTCGGACTGGCAGGGCGATCTCAGGAGGTCCGGGTCAGCTCCAATCCTCGCCACGTTGGACATGCATGGGAGTGTGCGCTCCGATTTTTTTCCTGAAATGGGCGGATCTTCTGGTCGCCCCTGTTAAAAAGAGGCAAGTACCAAGTGGCCGCAGGCTTAGCTCTTGATCCGATACATCGGTGGTAGTGGTAGCAAGAGACAAGAGAGCCTGATGCATGAGGAGAAGTTAACAATATGGATTATGGAATCATGATTGTACGCATACGCTTTTAATTTGGCCAAGAAGTTAGAGCATCTATAAAATACTCTTTATATCTCCTAATTCAAAGGAATAAAGGTTTTGGTAAAAAAAACTAGCTTCTAATGGTCTCGTCAATTAGATATAATGTAGATATTCTATATTCCCAATTTCTTGCTAAGCAAAGATGGAGAGCTGAGGATGGCTCTCTAAACTGCGCACAAGATATAGAAAAGTTGAAGAGCATCTCCAACAACTCCCAATATCCACTTGGTATTCTATTTTTTTGGCAAAAACACAAAATCTCTTCTCCAACAACTTGGTAAAATAGGCACTTGGAAAAAAGGCCCGTCCACGCGCGTAGACAGCGCGTATCGGTGTTTTCGGCTCCCTCCGCGTGGGTCCGCTCGCCCGCTCGCCCCCGCACCGCCCGCACCCCGCCGCTCGCCCGCCGCCGCGCGCGCCCGCCCCCGCACCGCCCGCTGCTCGCCCGCGCCGCCGCATACCTCGCCGTGGTCGAGCACTGTAGAGTGCTCAATTTTTTTGATGGGAAATGCTCAAAAGTTTCGCTTTTTTCGTTACGATCGCGTAGGATCAAACCTCACCCAATTTGGTGCAGCCGTTGTCGAGAAATCGCGAGTCAAAATTTCCACCCCGTTGGTCAACGTCGTGTTCTCTTCTGGTCACCCGAAGTAGGCAATGACATGCGGGTCCCATCTGTCATCTTCTAGTTTTACCAAGTTGGAATACCAAGTTGTTGGAGATACCTCTTTTTTTCACTTGGGAAATAAAATACCAAGTTGCTATAACACAAGATATACCAAGTAAATTATTGGGAGTTGTTGGAGATGCTCTAAGAGAGTATAAAGGTATATTTAACGAATTTTACACTCTTAAAATGATGATTAGAGAGTAGATTTTTCTTTTTGAAAAGGCAAGCTTTACTAATTTCATGAAAGTTATATCAAAGGGATACAACGTCTTGAAATCCTCTTGGTCTCTGCCTAAAACAACCCAAAGCAAGAAACAAAAGGAAAATAAATTCAGCGCACTCTAATGACTATCAATCCATATGGCCGAGTAAAAAACTCCTTGGCCACATGCGCCAGGAATTAAGAAGCCGCTACAACCACTTCGTGAGAAATAGGCTTTTGAAGAATAGACCACCTATGAAGCCCTGCATAGTCTAATAAATGAGATGTAGAAATGAAGGTTTTTAATTTTTTTAATATAACTGCATTTCCACAGAGTTATAAGGACCAATGCATAGTCATTGTTCCCCAAAAAAAATGGTTCAAGTCTTTTATAAGGCCATCTAGCCAGGCATCGAACAATGGATTTAGAAGTGCTCTTGGAGTTAGCTCTTAGCAATTGCTGACTAAAAGCTCAAATCGATGGACAGTTGACAAATGATGCGGAATGGTTATAATGAACTAAGCGCGCTCTCTCTATATATCTCCAATTTCTATTCTCAATGACTTTGAGTCTTATAACTTTGTAGGAGTCTCAACACCATCCATCCACCGGCTAGCCGAAATCAATAGAAAACTTAATCAGAGTGGACTTTCGCCCTTTCGGTGATGTTTTAAAAAAAAACAATGCAGAATCATGACTGTATTTGCTCAAGTTTGTGCGCTGGAATAAAGCTGAGAAGGCAGAAAAGGCAAACATCGACACATATCCAGGCAACCATACGACGACAAATTAAAATAAGGACTAGGTTTGTTTAAAGATCGCGCGTTTTAAATTTTTTTGAAGCCCCATGGCTGTGTAACTCACGCAAAAAGTCACGGGTTCTCATTGTGCAAATTAGTATAGAAAGTGAAACCTGTGATAGTATTTTTTATAGTCCTATAAAGAACATACCTGACGGCCCAAGCTTCATTTTTTTTTATCCTAATACAGTTTTCATTCCTCCGGAGTCCGGACCACGCACCATCTGCGTCTTTATTAGTGGTGGCGGGGAGGAAAAGTTGTTCAAAGGCGATCCACCCGACCACCCCCATTTAACAAAGCTAGTAGTACGCTCAAGCATTAGCCGCTAACAAATTGTATTGAAAAGACAGCCGAAAACGTTAATGAGATCGATTAGGCTACTACACTAGGGTAATCGACATAAAGAATACGGTCGATTAGCCTAACGTGGACCTCAAATTCCTACTCCTGCCTTCAACTTTTGATCCGTGGTTGGGTTCAGTAAACTCTAGAGTGAAGGTGAAGGTACTCCGTAGACAATAAATCAGCTCATCATTGTAGACAAAGAACATGCAAGAACTGGTTACTGGTACGGTGTGCCAGACTGCCAGCCCGGCCCTGCTGCAACTCGATCACCAGCACAAACCCTGCAAGATCCTACCATCTTGACTTTTGCACGGCCACTCGGGGTCCCTCTTTCACATGTCCAAGTCCATTTCCAATCGCGGTCCTAATCCCAATTCAAGGCCGATGATGATGCTTCAGCCTAGCCTTCTTCCATTCCAACCACACAGAGAACTCGAGAGCACTGATGGTAGAGAGAGAGAGAGACCATTGGATGACAAGCATTTGCAAATTTGAGCGTGCACTAGGACGAAACCTTATCCGCCCCCGCGTCGCTCCGTCTCTGGGGCAACTCGGGCGGCCGTCCGTCCGCCAGCGCCGCCGTTCCCCTCCCTGCCCCCTCCGCTTCGCCGCCCGAGCAGCCCGTCGGGAGGCCTGCACGCCTGCGAGGAAGGCGGCAGCGGGGCCTCTCTGTCCGTGGGGCTTCGTGTGGAGGAGCGGTGTCTCGCGTCGGCGGCGGCATCTGGCGGTGACGGTGCTCCTCGGGGGCCGGAGCAGGGGCTGCGCGCGTGGATCCGGTGCCTCCGTGGGTGGATCTGGCGTCCCCCTGGCCTGGCCCCTCTCTTCTGCGGGTGGTGGCTGGTGGTGGTGGGGGACGCCGCGCGGCGGACGGCTGTGGAGGCGGCTTCGGCAGTTCCTGCTCCGTGCTGGCGGCTGGGTCCGCTGGGCTGGCTGGGTTAGGCCGGTTCCAGCGTCCCTGCTGCGTTCTCGGTGGTGGGGGTCGGGTGCCGCCCCCCCCGCCTCGGCTCGGCACCGGCCATGGTCGGCCGTGGCCGCTCGGCTGCCCGGCCATGGTCGGCTGGCGTGGCTGCTGGTGCTACCGGCTTCGGGTGGGGTCGGGCAGCCTTGTTGGCTGCTGCTGGCTCCTGGGGTGGGGTGCTCGTGGAGTTGGAGCGGCCCTTCGGCGGCGCCGTGGTGGTGTGGCCGGCTGCGTTTCGGTTGGGCTGCGGTGCAGCGGCGGTGCTGCTGTCTGTCTCGGGCTCGGTGGTGATTGCTCCTCTCCGGTGGGGTTCGCCGGCGGGGCACCGCGGGGCCGCTGCCCTTTCAGATGTGGGGGGCGGCTGAGGGGTCCCTCCTCCTCTGCTTGTCCCTCTCCTCCCTGTCGATGGTGGCCGTCTCGCGGCGGTGGCTGGGGTCGTGTTGGCGTTGGAGGGCGGTCTTCGTCTACGCCGTCCCTGGGGTGTTCGTCTTGATAGCGGAGGGCATGGCGTCCTTGGGGTGCCAGTCTGGGGCTCTGTTCCAGATCTGGTACCTCTGGGGGCGGTGGTGTCTGCGACGGGTGCTCGGCCGGATGTGGTGGTCGGCGGCGGCTGCGGTTTCGGCGAGCGGTTGGTGGAGGTTCACGGTGGCGGTGGGCTGGAGTTCGGCAGAGGACTTGGCAGGGTGCGGGCGCAGCTTTGCGGCTGCTCGCATGGCCGGCGCGTCTACTCTGGTGAGACTTCTTCTGGGGGCCGGCAGCGACGTCTTGGTGGCTGGTGGGGACCCATGTTCTTGTCCGAGTCGGTGCTAGGGTTGTTTGGGTGAATGCCTAGCGACGGCGACACTTGTGGGTGTCGTTCCCCTATTGAGGGCGTCGCGTCCCTAGCACATTCCATGGGTGAGAACCCAGTCCTGCCTTGGACGGACAACGACGGCGCTTGGGCGTCGTAACCTTCTTGAAGGCGTCGTTGTGGAATTCGACTCGGCGGAGATGTCTTTGGGCAGTGCTACTTCGTCGTCTTCGTCAACGTGTTCGTGGGTGGTGTCGGTGGTGGTTTAGGCTTAGTTCTGTTTCAGTTGCTTAGTCTTTTAGGTTTTTGTTTCTTTCTCTTGAGCTGGCGTCAGTGGTGGAGCTCCTAGTGGTTTTCAGTGGACGCTCGTGTCGATGACCCAATCCGACCGAGTGCTAAGTGGTTTAGAGGCTTAATGTCGATGTCCCAATCCGACTAAGCGCGGAGCTGAGTTGAGTTGAGTTGGCGCTCTTATGGCGCAAGTTGAGTTGTTTCTTGGTACCTAGGTGTAATTCCGGAGTAGGGTACCCTCCAAAATTGTAAGTGGTTTTTCGCCCAGTTTCCACTTAAAAAAAAAAACTAGGTGAGACACTTGCCTTCTTTTTTTCTTTTCTTCGTCTAATAGAAATCGCGGCAAAACTTTTGCCGTCCTTTGAAAAAAAAGAGAGACCATTGCAGTTGCGGCGCAGATACCCAAGCAAACTCCTGATCAAAATCTGAAGACACCTCAGATTAGGATATTGTTAACTGAGGAATTGGCAGCACCTTAATAAAATATCACAAACTGTTGCATTCCTTGTTTGGCCTTCTACTACTACTTGTCTCTCCTCCCTCCAAGGCCCCAACCACCTCGCCATGATATAAGTAGAGCGAGCCACCACACCAAATGGGTCATTTCCAAGGGCTGGCTGGCTCTACACGAAGTTAGGCGGCCAAAGTGTTTGCAACCAAAGACCAACCCCAACCTCTATTCTTCTTGTCCACTGAAAGGTTCATACTCCCGTTTTAGCATAGGGGAGTTCTTGGCGTGGCCTGGCCAGGATGAAGTTTATGAAACTCGGCACCCGGCCGGACACCTTCTTCACCGCCGACTCCGTCAGGTGATTTGTGATTGCTGTGATCTCGCTTCGATCGATCAGGTTGGGTGTGAGTGCGTTCATGGTGTTCTGATCGTGTGGTGTCCTTGTGCATGCAGGTCTGTCTGCACGGAGGTGGCCACGGACCTGCAGATCCTCGTCGATAACTGCACCTATCATCTCCACAAGGTGATTAATTGATTCAAGGATCAGAGATTATTTTCCCCCTTGATTTGTTTCAGTTTTCATCATAAGCATGATTCACGAACTGAATCTTTAGGATCGTTCCATTCTGGTATTCTATCCAGGATGTTGTCATTTTTTTATGATGAGTTCCCCGATCTTGAATTCCAATTCTAATTATGATTCTTTGTTTGCTTCTTGCCATTGTCCTGTGACTGAATGCCGCAGTTCCCTCTGCTCTCGAAATGTATGCTCCTGCAAGCGCTGTGCGCCGACGCCGGCGAGGTCGTCGAGCTCCCGGGGTTCCCGGGCGGCGCGGAGGCGTTCGAGGTCTGCGCCAAGTACTGCTACGGCATCACCATCACGGTGAGTGCGCGGAACCTGGTCCCGCTCCGGTGCGCGGCGGCGCACCTCGGGATGTCCGAGGCCGCCGACAGGGGCAACCTGGCCGCCAAGCTCGACGCGTTCCTCGGCTCGTGCCTGCTCCGGCGGTGGAAGGACGCGCTGGGCGTGCTCCACTCCACGCGCCACTACGCGCCGCTGTGCGAAGACCTGGGCCTCACGTCACGCTGCGTCGACGCCGTGGCCGCGCTCATCGTCAGCCCAGACGCCGCGTTGACGGCGGCCAAGTCGACGTCGACGTCGGCGTCGCCGTGGTGGGCGCACGACGTCGCCGAGCTGGGCGTCGACCTCTTCTGGCGGATCATGGTCGCCGTCAAGGCCACGGGCGCCGTCCACGAGAAGACCGTCGGCGACGCGCTCAAGGCGTACGCGCGGCGGTGGCTGCCCAACGTCGCCAGGGACGGGCAGCTCGACCAGCCGTTCGACGACCGCGAGGATGTGAAGCAGGTCACCTCGAGGCACCGCCTGCTGCTGGAGAAGATCGTCAGCCTGCTCCCGGCGGAGAGGGACGCCGTCTCCTGCGGCTTCCTGCTCAAGCTCCTCAAGGCTGCCAACATCCTGAGCGCGTCCGCGGCGTCCAAGGCGGAGCTGGTCCGGCGGGTGGCGTGGCAGCTGGAGGAGGCCAGCGTCGCCGACCTGCTGGTCCCGTCGCTGTCCTGCGTCAGCGACACGCTCTACGACGTCGACGCCGTGTCGGCCATCCTCGACGAGTTCTTGCTGCGGTGCGCGGCGGTCCCGCCGCCGGTGCCGCGGGGGCTGGCTCTGTCCGGGAGCCCCGACGACGACAGCCCCGCGCACTCGGGCGGGCACCGGAGGTCACGCTCCGCGGAGAGCGTGAGCTTCGACGGCACGCGACGGTCCTTGTCAGCGGCGCCCGTGTCGCAGGGCGCTCTGGTGCAGGTGGGCAAGCTGGTGGACGGGTTCTTGGTTGAGGTGGCCAAGGACCCCAACATGCCGCTGGACAAGCTGCTCGCCATTGCCGAGGCCGTGCCAGACAGCGCACGGCCGGAGCACGATGGCGTGTACAAAGTCGTCGATACATACCTCAAGGTATCCATCCCATTTTTTACTGTTATTATGATTATGGATATAAAAAATCTGAACTTTGGATTATGTGACAAGATAATCTTCTGTGATTAAACATTACACTAATGATGTCATTTGTTTATGATTAGGCGCATCCGGAGATGAGCAAAAGCGCGAGAAAGCGGCTGTGCCGGGTGCTCAACTGCCGGAAGCTGTCGGAGAAGGCGTGCACGCACGCGGCGCAGAACGAGCTGCTGCCGCTGCGCGTGGTGGTGCAGGTGCTCTTCTTCGAGCACGCGCGCGCCGCGGCGCTGGCGTCGGGCGGCGGGCACGCCGCCGTGGCCGCGGGGGACCTGCCGAGCAACATCCGGGCGCTGCTGTCCAACAAGTCCGGGTCGTCGGAGGACGACGTGGACGAGCAGCGGCTCCGCGCGCTGGCCGCGGGGGCATCCCCCGGCGACGACTGGAGCGTGGAGGGCCTCCGGCGCGCGGCGTCCAAGATCGCCACGCTGCGGATGAAGCTGGCGGAGGACGAGGACTACGAGGACCACGACGCCGCCGCCGACGAGTTCGCGCGCAAGGCCGGGCTGGCGCGCAGCGCGTCGCTGCGGTTCAGGGCCTTCTGCGCCATCCCCGCCGGGAAGCCGAAGCGGATGCTCAGCAAGCTCTGGCCGCTCAGTAGAAGCGGCGTTAGCCACTAGTAGCAGGCTAGCAGCAGCCATTGTTAGGTCCTATGATCTCCTATTTTTCTCTTTTTTTTTCTTTTTCTCTTTTTTTTTTCTTTTTCTCTGATGAGGGTGATTTGTTTGCCTCTTCTTCTACGAGCACTTCTTCTTGCTCCTCTTCTTTTGAGTTACACTTCCAACAAGGCGAATTGCACCTTGCATGTAGTAGTTGTAATCTCAACGGCCACAATAAAAGATAGTAGAAATTGCACAGGCAACTTGCTCATCTTATCTGTAAGCTGATTCAGCCTGGCAGCACAATGATGAACAAAACACTGTCTGCTAAAAATAATGTCCATTCTCATCTATAAAAAGTTAAAAACTAAGAAAAAAGAACTCATTTTTCTTCTCGGTCACGATGATGATGATTGATTCAGTGCATCACATTTCATAGTACAGAGAGGCTATCACTAATTCACTAGGCACAACCTCTCTGTTTCTTTCAAGCAGCCTGTGATTGCCATCCACTTGGCAAACAATATGGAGACACAGACCGGCATGAAAAATCGGAATCCGGATCGAATCGAGCACACTACAGGCAGGCAGATATTACGAGCGTTTTCTTTTTTGCTTTTTACCTGAAAAAGATCCCCTTTGTTTAGATGTTAGGTGACTTAGGTCTCGGAGGATGGATATATACGGCAGCATGATGATGGGATGATAGGACCTCCGCTCCAGATTGCTGGGTCAGCAACCACTAAACAAGGACAGGTCAGCATGGGGCACCTTTTTTCCTCCCCAGGCCATCGATGTCATGTTTAGCTTCTAGCTCATCACTAGCATGGGTCGGCCGGTTGGCTCATCAGATCAGCCCCTCATCCAGAGTCCAGATCAGCCCCCAGGCCAGCCTTGTTCCAAAACATGCGTCACGTCTCGAGAGAAATTTTTTCTCCAGGTCAGGGCACAGCAGTACAGCGATCAGTTAAGGTGGCACTGTACCCATTTTGTCAACTTTCAAAAAAAAAAGTCAGGGCATTTTTTTTGACCTCCAACTTAGCACGGCATATAGATACATGTTCGGCTGATGATTTTTACAGCGGATAAGCCGACCAATGATGTAAAAGAAAATATTTTCTAGAAAAGTAGTTCACACAATGGTGTGGAACATTTCTAGAAAAAAAAATTGATGCTAGTTTCATTTTTGCTATATCTCTAAAAGGTTAAGATCGAACCAGATTTTTTAATTACTTTAGACAATGAAAGTCACCTTTAAAACTAGCTAGAGGACTAATTTTGTTTGATCTCAATGGTTAGAGGGCGTCTAGTATGTGGTTTTGTAATATAATTCAGGTTCAAAAATTCGGTTTCAGTAGTTGTAGGTGGTCTAACATTAATTTTCTAGTTCAAGGTTACAATCAGACTATCTTGTAAGTTGTAGTTTGAAAAATGAGATTTACCGTATCAAGAGAGAGGGGGGACTAATTAATCCTTTCTGGGTCACATGTAAGCTCCCACACATGTATGTATATATTGTGTATAAACTAGGGACTTGATTGGTTGGCTCTCAAAATCTAAGGTTTGGCGAACTATGATTTTAGCTATTATTTGGTTTGGTATCAAAACTTGTCAACCTCTCTGGTAAAATTTTTTACCAAAGTTTGCTCGTCAAATCCTTGACATGGCAAAGATTGGCTGCAAACCAATCAAGCCCTAAGATCGGCACTTATAAAATTTAGAAATCATGGAGGAGGGCCTTCTTATCAAGAGGTCGATTGGTTGCCTTGCCCAGGCTTGGAGACCATCCGCGGCGCGAGATCAAAAATAGTCGTCCTACGCAAGTTCGCACGCATGCATTCATCATCAACCTGTGCAACTCACACCAAACCAGAACGAACCCCTGAACTACCACCACCTGCCACCGCCCACGGGCCACGGCGCGACGCTCGCACGTACGCGCAGCCTCCCCTGACGCCCTCGCCCGCCCGCCCGCCCGCCCGCCGCGGGGACAGGACAGCGATGGCGCACACGGGCGCCCCGCCGGAAGACGACGGCGGAATGGACAAGGACACGCACGCAAAGGCGAGAGAGGACAGGCGGCAGTGACCTTCTACTAGTCTGATGAAGAGTCTGACAGACAGGCAGCAGACAGAAATCGTCGATGATCACACCATGCTAATCGCCGATCGATCAGAGCACTCGGCGTTACGCGACCGACCGAACGATGTGATTCGATCTCCTCCATCCTCCAGGTGATACGCACGGACATGGACACGGACGACGACGACGATCCACAGCAGCACAGTGTGTCATCGCTGGTGAGTGAGTGAATGAGGAGAGGACCACAGGCATGAGGCATCTGGTGGCTGGTGCTGTCGACGGTGCGGTGCATATATGGCGCGCAGCCTAGGCTGGCTCCGGCTCCATGCCCTGCCGGTGCCAGGGATGGGATGGGGATTAATCATCTCGCTCTGCCGCCACTGTTAGGCGCCGATCCGATCCAACGCCGGTTCGTTGTCGCTTGGTGATCCACATCCGGCGATCGGTGTGGCAGCGATCCCATATTTTTCCCTGTGCTGTTGCTGTGTCATAGTACTTTGGGCTACTACAAATCGATTTGATTTGGATCCACGAGAGCTAGTACGTACTTGGGCGTTAATCAGCGACCAAGCCGGCAATTAACGTGCATATAACGATGAAAACTGCAACTGGGAAATAATCAAATGACTGCAGGGATTTGTCTTGCCTAGCAGGTAGCAGCGACTCATCAGGGAACACACTGCGTGCACCACCACCACAGAAACCAGATGGGCAAGGGTGCAGAGTTTTGCAGACAAATAGACAATAGACCAAAACCAAAAGGCCATCACTTCCGTTAGAAGCTAGTGTCAACTTTTGATCGATCTCACAGCCTGCCATGATGCGCACATACAAAGCAGCAACTTGCGAGCTGAGCTACTAGCTGAATTCTCCAGAATTTGCATCAGGTTCAGGACCACATGCATAATTTAGCAGCATCACTGGCACTCTTCATGGATACTACCTTTTTGTTGATTATTATATATTCTGGGGCTGTCCGCTGTAAGCAAGATCCTAGGCAAAACCCCAGCAGGAAAACCTGGTCACAGGTGGTTTTTTGCTGGCCTTGTAGAGCTGTGCTTCAGCTCGTTATGTATCTGTAAAAGAGTGCGCGTGTGCACACCAAACCAAAACAATAAGGGTCCGTAGCAGATAGCAGTACACGTGCAACTAGAGATATAACAACTTTGTAGGGTTTTTTTTTTTTTTTTTTTTTTTTTTTTTTTTTTTGTTGAAACCATGCACTTTGCATGTATTGCTCTAAGAGAAAAAGAAAGTTTTGTTACACACTTGTCATCCCCGGGGCGAGATGCCGCGGCAGACACAAGCAAAACACATTACACAAGGCACCGGCTCGAACGGTGGTGCTGGAAAGGTTGTACTAGGAAACGTAGACCCGGGGCGCTAAGCTGGCAACGGGCCGAAGAAGGCCACCAGGGTCCCCAGGTCGCGGTAGCCAGCGAACGTCCAGGCGTCGACCTCCTCCAGGATCCGCGCGAGCCGCTGGGAGGTTGTGAGGTTGGCCCCATCGAAGGTTCGCCTGTTGCGCTCCTTCCAAACCTCCCAGCAGACAAGGAGAACGAGGAGAACTTTGTAGGGTTTGTAGTATACTATAAGAGTGTGGCTACCATGGTTACAAGCCATGAAAGCTAGCCTAGACATTCCATTCTTCCAAGCTAGAATCCAGCATGGCATGTCAAAAGTGGGGTGTCGTCCTGGTGTTTTTATTGATTGATTTTTATTTTGCCACTTTGAAGTTAACTATTCTGGATTTGTAGGGAAGATCCTTGGCAAAACTCAGCACAACGCCGGCCGTGGCCACAGGTTGTTTCCCTGGCTGCTTCTAGCGGCAGGGCTTTCTTGCAAAGCTAGTGCATGTGCACGAGAAACAGAAAACAATATGCAGTACGTGCAACTAGATATGAGTATATGACCAACAGCATAAGTACAAAAGATGAGCGCGTTTAGGGTTCGTTGAGCTGTAGTACTGTGCAGGATTATTCTTTTTTTTTTTTAGGAACTGGAGGGGCCAAAGGCCCCTACAGAAATTGATTAAATAATTAAACAACAGAGTACAGCAAAGTTCAATTTATCCACCGACTAACCAGGCCATTTCCTTCCCTAGCATATAAGTATACATATGCCAGAAGCATATTTTGGACCACATGAATACTTTTATCAGTGCATTTCATTGAGTGTTATATAAGTACATTGCTTTGTGCAGGCCTTTTTTAATTTGTGATGAGTTGCAAGTTCAATTTTTTTAGAGGAGGTGTTAGCAGGATCCTAGGCAAAACCTGAGCACAAAATTGTTGTCACAGGTTGTTTCCACGTCTAGTCGAAAAGAAAAATGTTGTTTCCACGGCGGCTTTTAGTACTGTGGTGGTTTATGAATCCTGATCTGTCGAAAAAGGTACAGTGCATGGGTACGTGCACCTAGCTCGGACCATCAATTTCTCATAAATAAAAGTTCGATGATAGATAGGACCAGCATCAATATCGTCCGGCCTTTAAACCTCGTCATAAACTTTTCATCGAACAGAAATATTATCTTTCGATGTACTATATCAAAATCTATATATAATGAGTAAACCGGTTTTTCAATGTAGGGGTCATGCGCCACTCTGAATTTTATTTTAGGCGTTCTTAGGGCACCTCATCGACCAGACACCACTCACGGATGTAGACGACAAGAACATTTAGAGGTGGACCCCTAACGGGAAGTACACAGCCAAATCCGCCTACAGAACGTTGATGGGGCCCTCACACCCAATACCGGGATGTGCAAGGATCTGGTGGACATGGGCGCCCCTCAGAGTCCGGATTTTCCTCTGGCTTGCCATCCGCAAGAGACACTGGACCGCGGACAAGCGGCACCGCCACGGTTTGCCGGCGAACGACAACTGCTACCTTTGCGATCAGGAGCCGGAAACAATCGATCACATCATATCAGCTTACTCCTTCTCAAGACAGATCTGGTGGTCCATCCTAGCATTCCTCCAAGCAGATGCTTCTAGGATTGGGGCGCCCACCATAGGAGTCTAGTGGGACCAATGGAGACAAATGTGGCACGGAGACAAGCAGAAAGGAGCCGACACCCTTTTCGCCCTGGTGGCTTGGGAGATCTGAAAGGAAAGGAACGCAAGATGCTTAAGGCATACCGAGGCATGCGCCCAACAGATCCTCAACACCATCAAGTGCACCGCCGACCTATGGATCGAAGTCGGGGCACGGAAGATAGAATGTTTAGTGTGTGAGTAATCCGTTATGTATCCATTCCGAGGGTGGCGAGACGTGTTTAAAATCTTGTACCCACCCCGAAAAACCTTGTAAAATTCTCTTCTACTTAAATACAATGATGCGCAAGTCTTTTGCGTATTCGAAAAAAAATAATTGCGCGTCTTGTTTCTCAAGAAATCAAATATTGCTAATTTTAAACAAGGGTGTCCTCAACAACTATTTAGTTATCTAGATGTGACGTGACGAGCGAAGAGAGAGTAGCCACCAGCTACGATTAAATAGTCTATCTATTTTACATAGCCCAAAAACATGTGAGATAAGCATGTGGACCCATTAGTGTAAAATAATCTTTTCTCTCTCACATCCACGTCAACTCACTATGTAGCTAGTACTATCTATTACCATTGCGGACGTCCTAATGTATATAAAAAGTACTTTCTTCGTCCATTTATCTTCATCATATTAGCATTTGGTAAAATGACCAAGGAGCAGTAAACCAACATCAATTTGCATTAAAGGCATGGTGCAGTCAAGGAGTTACAGCCAACAATGACAATCAAGGAGCAAATAAATGGAGACAATGAGCAGCCAATGAATATCAAATGTGCAGCACGTACGAAGGAGATTTTTAGAAAAAAAAATTTGCTTAGATGAAGGAGATAAATGGACGGAGGGAGTAATCATGTTTACAATGTGTAACAAGTATCATTAGGTTGACCCTAAATATACTTTTGTAATGAATTTATTTAGAGATCTAAACATTGATTTTTTCTATATACTTGGTCAAAACTGCAAGAGTTTGACTTCTTAAAAATCAGAGATGCGTAATTATTTTGAGACGGATGAAGTAGGTTTGAGACGGATGTAGTAGGTCCTCCAAAATGTACAGTATATTGAGTTTTGAACCGACTGGACGAGATACTATAAAGGACTGATTGTATTTTTCTCGAATACGCAAAAGGTTTGCACATCATTGTATTATGTAGAAGAGAGTGGCCGGTGCACGGAAACTAGAATGTTTAGTGCGTGAGTAATTCGTTTGTACGCGTTCCTAGGGTGACGGGCAGTGTTTAAAATTTGTTTTCACCCCGGATAAAGCACTGATTGTAGAAAGCTAGAACTGGAGCCAACGAACATTCTGCGAACACATGGTTTTTCCATGGCCATGGTGTAGCAGGTTTTGTGCTGAGTGATTGTCAACATGGCAACACAAGTGTGTGCGTGTGTTGTGTTCCACTAACCGATGGCACGCGGGTTCGTGTCAAACAATGGTGTCTCTTGGCTTGTGTTGTTTTGCAGGTGTCGAGCTTAGACGGTGGTCGACGGTGCGGTGAAGGTCAAGTAGGGCGTGCCGTGCTGACGGACCGGGTGCGGTGAAGGGCGGACGTGAGGCTTGGACCGAGGGACCTCGAAGCCGGGCGACTAGCCGTGGTGGCTGACAGCTGGGACATCGACAAGCGCAAGTGTACACGGCGGGGGATGCGTATGGGCTACGCTACTCGCGGAGGGTTTGATGGTTTGTCCTCAAAACCATCAACGACGGTTTGGTAGTTTCGCCTCAAAACCATCGGCGACGGGTTTCGCGGGTTTGCGCCTCAAAACCCGGGAGGTCCTGCGTGGACGGACGGCACGTGGCGGCATCGGGGAGATCGCGTGGAAGCGAGGCTACCGGTGAGGAGGCGCGGTGGCCGTCGGATCAAAGTGAAGCCTGAGTTGGACACTTATGCCCCTGGCCAAGGTGTTTGGCTCTTCATGTATCCAAGGGCAAAGAGGGGATGTAAAATAGGCCCTATAAATAAGGATGAGGGGTTCCCTTCCCCTTACCTCTTGCATTTCCATTTTCTCATTTAGGTTTTCTACTTCTAGTTGCTTGGTGAGAGAGAGGTCTATGAATCCTTGATTCATACTCGAACCAACATGTGTGGCAAGCGAATCGCCTAGTATTCGTTGTTTCCTCTGGGCTTAAAGACTTGTCTCAAATTTTGTGGTGCTTTTTGTGTTCTTTGCAAGCTCCACTTTTCCCCCTTTGAGAAATATGGGATCTCTTCTTTTTGATGGTGTTTTGATCTTTGAGCTTCACCATGCTCCGCGGACCTTCACCATCCGCCTGAGCTCCGCCAAGCTCCAGGGACCTTCACTGTCCACCTGAGCTCCGCCGAGCTCCGAGACTTTCACCGTCAGCCTGAGCTCAGCTAAGCTCCGAGGGACCTTCACCGAACAGTCCGAGCTTCGCTAAGCTCCGGAGGACCTTCACCAACAGTCCGAGCTTCGCTAAGCTCCGAGGGACCTTCACCAACAGTCCGAGCTTCGCTAAGCTCCGAGGGACCTTCACCGAACAGTCCGAGCTTCGCTAAGCTCCGAGGGACCTTCACCGACAGTCCGAGCTTCGCTAAGCTCCGAGGGACCTTCACCAACAGTCCGAGCTTCGCTAAGCTCTGAGGGACCTTCACCGAACAGTCCGAGCTTCGCTAAGCTCCGAGGGACCTTCGCTAAGCTCTGGGGGACCTTCACCGACAGTCCGAGCTTCGCCAAGCTCTGGGGGACCTTCACCATCGGCCCAAGCTCCGCCAAGCTCGCAGCGTGTCCCGAACTTCATCGTCGGCCCGACCTTCACCGTCGGCTCGACCTTCACTGACGGCCCAAGCTACGCCAAGCTCGCATCGCGTCCCGACCTTCACCAAGAGCCACAAGGAAGAGAGCGAGCTTCACTCACTGACCTTCACCAAAGGTCACAAGGAAAAGAGCAAGCTTCACCGACCTTCGCCGACCTTCACCGAAGGTCACAAGGAAAAGAGCGAGCTTCACCAATAGAATATGTGGTCGTGAAGCTCGACTTACTTTTGTGTGTTTGTTTTTGGGGTTGTGTTGTTTTTCCGCTGACTGCACTCTGAAGCCTTGTGTTTTGGTTCTTGGGGTGTGGATCTGGGACAGAGGCTCTAGACTTTCGAAAGAAAATTTTTAGCTCCCATTCACCCCCCCTCTGGTCGCAATTCCGGTCCTTCACATTCCTTGTTGATCTCATTGATGTTTATACACAGTACATGGTTATGGTTGTGGCTGACCTCGCAGGGCGACAGAACCATGCACGGCATGCTCGTGATCTATAAGAGCGGCCATGCTTGGTTATTGCGGTCACCAGCGACTATTCTCTAACACTGATGATGGATGAACACGATCAGACATATTGTCGGCTGATGGACGTGATGCCTGATATGGGTCGATCCCGTGTGCACGTACGCGCGGTTGCACGCCCCAAAGCCGGTCGGCTGTCCCTGTATGGGTCTGTAGCAGCGGTGTACCCCGGCGACGGGTGGATATATACGAAGGCAGAACTGGCTGCATCCAGCCATCCAGGTACACATACGCACACGCATCCGACGTGATATCGTGATGTGTTGCACTTCACGTCTTCACCTGCTGTCCTACTTGAGGTAAGGGATGCAGTAGTTTGCATCTCGCTGCGGATCGATGCGATGGTCATTGTCGTCATCGCTGAGATTTATTTGTTTATTTATTTATTTTTGGGTCTGCAGCTCACCTTGCCGTGCTAGTGCTGCTACCCCTGCCTCCTGCAGCGGACGATGGATCATGGATGCGTTGGCGACAGGGTCCTTGTCGATTTGAGACACGATGTTGGCAACGTTTGTCGTGTCTCGTGTGTTTCGATCGGCCCAGACGCTAACAACGGTGGTTATAGTGCAAAAGCATTCTTTTCACTTGATAGCCTAGTGTTTGTTGACGGTTGTTAATGATCAATTTCACATGTCAACCAGAGAGAGAAAGAGGGGCATTATCTGTTCACCACCATAGACTTAGGGTCTAAACTGACAAATTGCACAAGTTTTGGTGAATATGTGTTTTCGCAGGGGATTATCAGGAAAACATCAAGGAGGCCCACATGTCAGGATTACATAGAGAGGAAGACCGAACGGATAAAATTGTATACTCTAGAAGACTCCAGAAGGCAAACCCTGGAAGCGAAGCCCCACCTGTCATAGACAGGGGGCGGCCGACTCTAGGGGAGGGGCGGCCGCCTCTCCACCTCCACCAATCAGGTGGAGTCTCGCGGATCCTGCCTCCACCGACCTTGAGGAGCAATAATTATCGTCCATTTAGGTCGGTTTGATCCGATGGCTGTGGTTCCTTCAAGGGGACTATATATTCGGGGCCCCTCCCCTGGGTGAAACCCTAATTCATTCAAGAATTCATTATTCGAGGTAGCCATCAAAGCAAAGCCGGGGTTTAGAGAGATCTCTCCACCGAGAGAATTAGAATAGCTACTCTAGTTCTTCAAGTTATACATAGGTTTAGACTAGATAGAGGAAGAATCGGGCGCCTGTGCTCGGATTTCCGGATCTTCACCATCAAGAATTGGTATTATCTTGTATCTATTCTTGTGACTTTATTCTAATATCGTTATGTTTCTATTTATTATGTTCCTAGTTTATTCTAGTTCTACATTTGATATGGTTATGATTGATAATAAGTTTATGTATATGTTTGCAAAGCGCTTAGCTCTCTTCGCGGGAGGGTTAGGTGGTAGATTTCATGTGAGCATGGTGCTTAGATGCCGTTTACCCGCAAATGCACCCTATTGGCCGGGTCGTGTGGTAGATCGCGGAAGTGACAGTTCCGTTGAGTCCTCTCGTATTCCATCCCCGTTGATAGGTCTAGCAGAACCAAAGTTGCGTAGTAAGTCCCGCTATGTCTTGGCTTGTTATAGCAATGATCCTTATACATAGATGAAGAGTCTTTTGTGCTATATGTGATAGTGTAGCGTTAGAGTAGATGAATGACTTAGTAGATTAGAACCTACATAGGATTTCTATTTCTTGTGCTAATCGAGATGTCAACCTACCTTTTGTGAGTAGTCTATATCTAATCTCGTGTGATTTATACCCCGAGTTTATTACTTTATATTCCCTTATTTATCATGGTTTACCCCTCTGCCAAAGTATGTGACTGTGCACTCAATCACTCATAAGTAGTCATGTTTAGCAAGTTTATCTCATTGTTTAAGTCCTTAGTTCTTTCCCTTGAGCTAAATATAAATTACGATACCTGGAATACTTCCCGGTAAAATGCTACGATGGTGTATTATCTGTTCGCTTGCGGATCCCATATTTTCTTGACTAGAGGAGCAGTTTCTATACCAACACTTCTGGCGCCATGCTAGGGATGACAACTTAGCGTGAGTGGTGTTAGAAGTGTCAACAAGCATTTTTGGCGCCGTTGCCGGGGAAGGAATAAACTTTTAGAGAAAAATTGCTTAAGCAGATACTTAGAAAATGAGTGATTGTCACTAGTCACCTCTACTTTGGCAGGTTCACCCCTGTTGTTTTTCTTTGTTTATATTTTATACAGGGTATTAGCAGGATTGAATCTAATTCATTCAAACTCTCGATCATCAGAGTCAGATCAATCAAGAAGGAAGCTTGTCACCAATCAAGATGGCTGAGAAGACCCTGCTGGAGTTCTCTGCTCCAACAATAGAGAACATCCGCACTGGTCCAGCAATAAACACTAATATGGAGTTCGAGCTCAAGCCAAGTCTCATCAACATGGTGCAAGCTATCCAATTCAGTGGAAAGGTACATAAAGATGCGAGTACATATTTATAGGACTTCATGGAGATTGGAAACACCATAGCCATAGATGGAGTTCAAGAAGACCTGATACTTCTTCGCCTCTTCCCATTCTCACTAATGGGAAGAGCGAAACAGTGGCTCTATGCAAATAAAGAAGATATCAATATATGGGCAAAGTGTTCCAAGGCCTTTCTAGCAAAATTCTTCCCAATAAGCAAAACCAATGCCTTAAGAGGAAAGATTATCAACTTCTAACAGCAGAAGACGGAGACCATGTCAGAAGCATGGGAGCGTTTGCAAGGATACATCCAAGATTGTCCCCATCATGGAATGGAAGAATGGTTACTCATGCAAGGTTTCTATCATGGATTAACTCCGAAGACGCGTGAGCACCTAGATGCAACTGCTGAAGGATCATTTTTGTCACTCACTCTTGGGAGAGCTAAGAGACTTATGGAAAAGATAGCAGATAATCAAAGCTGGTCCCAAGACAACATTCAAAATTGCCATCAGAGTGAAGAAGCAATAGAAGAAGTGAATGCATTATCAACCAAGATGGATACCTTACTCCACTGGCTTGACCAGAGGGCCAAGTACAAGGAAGATCAAAGGGCAATTGAAGCAACATACAAACAAAATTCAAGTCCTCCCGTGAGAAAGGTTCCACATTGGGTGCAACAATCAACCAACCAAGGTACACAGCCAGGTAATTTTGCAAAGCAACCTACTTTGAGAGAGTTGGTTCTACAACAGTCCAAGATCAATTCATCTATGGAGGATAGGCTTGCTGCTAATGACAAAACATTGGAAAATTTAAGCACTAAAATGGATAGTTTCTCCTCTGCCATTAATGACCAACTAGAGTTCAATAAAAAGATAGAAGCAAAGATAGCACAGCTGGCCATTGCATTGCCTGTTGCCACTAACCCTGAGCAGGTAAGATCTATCACTGCAAGAAGAGGGAGTTCCACTAGAGATCCTCCCTATCTGAAAGGAGCAAGAAGGCCATCCGTGCTACCACCAGTAGCGGAAGAAGAGAACTTCCAACCTGAGTTAGAAGTATTACCACAAGAATCAGTACAGAAACCAGTGCAAGAGCCAGTACAAGACCAGGAAATGAGACAAAATTTCCGAGATACAAACTACTTACCGTTCCCTCGAAGGAAGAGAGGACCACAACAGACAGATGAGCAGTTTGGAAAGTTTGTGGAGGTAATTCAAAAGTTATATGTCAATATACCTCCGCCGGATGCCATACAGTCCCCACTTATGCCAAGTACATAAGAGATATTCTTAACAAGAAAAGACCACCGCCATCCAATGAAGTGATCAAGCTAATCGAAGAATGTAGTGCGGCCATCCTCAACCAACTACCGTAAAAGAAGAAAGATCCAGGATGTCCCACTATCGACTGCACAATTGGAGATCAATATTTCAATAATGCACTTTGTGATCTTGGAGCAAGTGTCAGTGTGATGCCCGCAGCAGTCTACTACAAGCTCAATCACACTGCACTTGAGCCAACATCAATGTGTCTACAACTAGCCGACCAATCAGTTCGCTATCCATTGGGCATTGCTGAAAACATACCAGTCAAGATAAGAGAGTTCTTCGTGCCAATAGACTTTGTAGTACTGGATATGCATCCAGACTCAAAAGTGTCACTCATCCTCGGAAGACCCTTCTTGAGCACCGCCAATGCACACATTGATGTCGGGAAGGGAGAAATCAAGTTCACTATAAATGGGCAAGAAGAGCAATTCGCATTCAAGTCTAAACAAGAGCTCAACAAATCCGCAAAGATGGTAGAAGAAGATCAGACAGCATCACCACCAGAGACAGAGGATGCATCTCTGGGAACATCAGCGGAATAAATATTTTGGAAGGTCCAATTCGGAGAACTTTAAAAATCCGAATCATTGCCGGAAGGTAACTCGGTATCTATCCGCATTTTAAATTTCACCTCTTATAATTTTCTTAGACATATTTATTATTAGCATTGCATTATAAAAATTCTATGCCCCATATAAATAATTTTACGGTGTGTGACAACCCGTTAAAAATATTTTATCGTGGTGGCACAAAAACTTATCATTTCATGCATTTAAATTAGTTTACCTTCATTTAAATTTTTGCATTGTTTATAATTTTTGTCATGGCATTTAGTGCTTGGTGGGTCCCACACCATGGGTCCCACATGTCATAGACTACACCTCACATACATCAAATCACATAATTTCATCCACTTCCACTCACCTCCACTATCCTCTCTTTTCCACCTCCAATTCCACCCAACCGACAAAAATTTCTGGAGGGACAAAAGATCACGCAATGGCATGTGAAGGGGCAGCCAGGATGGCCACCCTGGGTGGGCGGCCGCCCCCACCATTGAGGCGCCCGCCTCCTCACCTCCTCCTCTATAAATAGGCCTCCTCCCATGGCTTCCTTGCACCACCCACACTCCAGAATTTTAGCCAAACCACCTGCTCTCGACTTCAAGTTTCCTGGAGAGAGCTAGAGAGAAAGGGAGAAGAGTAGGGAGAGAGAGAGAGAAGTGAGTAGAAAAATTAGAGAGTGAGCAAGAGTTTAGTAGCAAGTGAAGGGAAGGGATAGTGCTGAGTAGATCATTATAAAATTAGTGGAGATGCTGTCAAGTAGGGTAAAACCAATCTAAAATTAAGGGGAGGTTCTGTCGAAATCAAGACCTGAAATTAGAAACATTGTTGTGAAGAACGACTAACCCCTGGACCGCTGACTCTGGACGGCTAACCACTAACCTTGTGCTAATCCTTCTCTCCACTAGTGTTTGTTTTTGTTTCTTTTGAGTAACTTGCAGGATGAAGGGCGTCTTCAAGGGGATCTCGAGAACCATCGGGAACATCGGGACAAGAAGTGCATCCCGCGTAACTCGGTGGCTGGTTCCGACATGAGTGTCGACCCACCAAGAAGCAAAGACTGCAGCAAAGAAGACACAAAGCATCTCGAGAGTTCTCGTGAGGACATCCGATCTCGTCCCGAGGACCGCCCAGAGAAGGAGATATACAAGAAGCTCAAGAACAAGCACTTCATCCACACGCCAGTCATCGACCCAACACTTCTGCTAGAAACAGGTATGGCTCAGGAATTTGACACAATTTTTCCACTAGTTGGTTGGACTTCCTTTGCAAACCTCACTGAGAAGGGGATCAGGCTCTTGACCATAGAATTCCTTAGCACCCTCAGATACACGAATAATGGGGTTTATTTTAGAATGTTTGCTCTGGAATATTCTGTCTCTTGGAGAAACCTTAGTGACCTCCTAGGTTTCCCTCAAGATGCTCTCATAGACCTAAATGCAGCACTAGGTGATTTTGACGCACATAGGTTTTGGAGCTGCATTGCTAGAGGATCTTATCACTTAGCGCACCGCACAGCAGACATAGAGCATCTGTTGGTTAATATTACGCTGTACCGGATTTGGGTAAGGAATCTAGTTCCCCGGCAACGGCTCAAGAAATGCTTGTTAGCAGATCTTAGCGCAATCACTAGAATTAAGTAAATGTGACTAGCGTATGGTAGCTAAGCCTACTGCAAACCCGAACTACTACCAGAGAGAGGGTGTCACAATTCCTCTTCCGGCAGCAGCCTAAGAATGCTAAGCCAAGCTAAACTCTAGTGACAACGTAGGACTAACCAAAGGGTAACTCTGCAAGCGCACATGTACCGATGTAGCACTTCAACCGGGTGAGTACTCCGGTGTCGAATTTGTAGTTCGCTCACGGGAAGCGGATTAAGACTCTCTAGCAAATGTGTGATGGAAATCCGTGGTGGTTCTACTCAATCTAAGCTAATGATATTGATAAAGGGTAAGAGTGTTGTTATAAGTGATAACTAAGGGTAACTAGTAGGTAGCTAGCTAGTTGGGAGGACAACGAGTGAGTAAGGACTCCTATGTATCTAACTATACTTCTGTATTATAATCTAACTAGTGTAACGACTTAACTAAACTAATGCCTAGACCATCGATGTGATAGGGGAGATTGGCTGACAAATAGGAGGGTAGCGTCTCCCGAGGGACTAACTCCTTTTCCAGCGGACCTATGACTTTAATGGGCGCCCTACACCCTACCCCTAACATAAACGAGATATAACCGAAAGGCTGCGTTCGTCACAACCGCCCCCCGTAATACGTTGGACAAAGTGAATGGACTTACCACTCAAGAGTGAATGGAATTACCAATCATCGATAGGGTGCATCCACTATTAAGCACTAGCCTAAGCACCTCGCCTAATCTAGTCTTAAGACTCCGGCTACCACGTACGTAACCTCGGCCCCAGTTGGTAGTGAAACACACACAAAGGATCTAGACACTAACTAGTTCAGACTCTACACTAATGAGACTAAGACACAACACTACTACACTAGTATAGCAATGCACTAAGTAAATGCGAAAGTAAAGTACTCAAAGTAAAGACTTAGTAAAGTAAAGCAAGACTATATTAATATAAGGAAAGTACTTCGAAAGTAAAGGTACAAGAGCTATACCAGATTCTCCGGAAGACGACTCCGGGGACCCGAGCTTCGCTGACTCGACTCTAACTCCCACTCTAGACTAGACTACACTACTCTTGATCTCCCAAGAGAGCTTGAGCTTGAGAACACTAATGTGAACTACTTGGGGACACTTTACAATGAGAGACTAGGGGGGTATTTATAGTGGAGGTGGAGTAGGGGTTACTCCAGCGCCACGTCAGCGATCCGTGTGCTCTCCGTCATGCGCCGTTGGATCAAACCGACCTTCCACAGACTTGAATGGACGTCTCTCGGTGCAGGACACATGGGAGTCATGCAGGAAGGCGGTGGAAGCGAACCGACCCCAAGTGGGGCCCATGTGCAGGTCGGCCGACCTATGGTTGGCTGACCTGTGGGTCCCACTGGCCTTCTAGAAGGTCCAGGTGGCAGTGGGTGCAATGCCAAGGTGTCCTGCCACCAAAGGCAGGTCGGCCGACCTGGCATTGGACCCCTGGTCCACGTGGAAGCTTCCTGGTGCTATCCTGGCTTGTCACGTGTAGTCTTGTCCGAAGTTGGGTTCACTTGATATCTTGCTTGCTTCCATATGGACCCTTGGTCCATTGTACCAATCAGATGGAATGTTGATATGTGGTACATTTGGATCCAGGATCAGGTTCTCCTGTAGAGTTCAGGGACCCTGCTTGGTGGTCAGATCCTGGCGAGACCAGAATCAGGTCAGAAGACCTGGGTTTTGGTCTCACAGGGCCTGTTTCCAGCTTTCCTGCATTTCACAAGCTAAGAATACAAGTGGAACTTTATTAGTGATAAATATGCTCATGTGATGCTTATCTTCCTTCTATCGAGGACCGTTGACGGGTTTCGAGTGTACCAAAACTGGTCTTTATTCCCGTCAACAAGCATCCTACGCTTAGATTTTTGCATCGCCGGATAGGAGCCACCTTTTTCCCACGACATGATGAAAGCAAGATCGAATAGCCGACTTGTAAAAGTGCTTTATGCGGCTGTCAAGAAACAGAAAGTGTCTCCTGTCCACCTCCTAGTGAACCATTGGATGAGTGTCCCCCATTACAAAATAGGAAGTGTGGTTGTTTGCTCGCTTATCACTCGCATTGCCACACGCTTGAAATTATTAGAGGGAGCCACTTTTGAGTACATTGAGCATCATAGAGAATTTTATGACTACTACACTTTTGTCCAAGGTCACTTGCTGAAAAAAGTGAAAGATGTTTTGTATGCAAAATATGGTAATGCTGCGATCCGGTTACCTAACCCGGAACTGGCTTTGTATCATGTGCAAGAATATCATGTTGAGTTGCAGGCAGAACCAGTGAATGAGAGAGCACCCCGAAGAGTTCGCTCGGAGAGGATGGCAGGAAATCATGAACCTGTTTGGCGTGGTGCCAAAACCACCCCAGAGGAACCAGCACATGCAAGTTTCAATGAGTGGAATGTACCCCATCACCACTCACTAAACTCATGGGTGTACCCACCACAGAGCCAACCACATCAACCATTCTATGGTTACTACCCACCATACACCACCCCAGGGACATCAGAGCCAGGACCATCAGAACCAGGACCCTCACAGCCACCAAGATACTCTTGTGACCCCTTTGGTACAACCGATGAAGAAGAAGAACCCCACCATGACTTTGAACCACGACACCACTTCGATGCCACCGGATTCATTTTCACCCAAAGAGCACTATGATGAACAAGTAGCCTTCTAGCACAACACCACTGCCACTCTGCATCGCCATGATCAGAGGTGGAATGACCAGCACCAGTGGAACCAGAACACCACCCAAACACTAGGCACCATTCAAGAGAATCGGGAGAAGCCGCCTCCATGCCGCATAGCTTGGTGGACCTCGTTGCACATCCACTACCCACCACCGCCGCCGCAAGACTAGCTTGGGGAGGACCCCCATTATCAAGATAAGTATTTCTTTTCTTTTTCAGTTTGTTTGTTTTTTAGTTTGTTTTATGCATCTAAAAAAAAAAACTAGAAAAAACCTAATAAAAATTTGCTTGTCTTGTTTCAAGAAGTTTGTTTAGTTTGCTTTCTTTAAGTGTGTTGCTTACATTTCAAGTTTGCCTTAAGATGAAAACCAAATAAAAAGAGTGTGTAAGTTTGCTTTCGATTCAGTTTGCTATAAATAAAATTGTGTAGACTTGAGGACTGCATGATGGAAATGATGAATAGTTGCTCGCTCTAATTCTTTGCAAGTACCTAGCTTTAAATTTGAGTTCTTCCAAGATTTGGATACACTTGTTTGACAACCGGATTTACTCTACACCTTAAACCCGTGGGAGCATATGCTTAAACTAAGTCTAGGTAGTTGACGGACATGATATGATGACAGTCTAAGCTCCCTGTTCATTGTGTTCCAAAGTGCCACTAAATTTCGGAGATTTGTTTTTGAAAATTATAAATGTTTCATGATGAGTTCCTTTTATGACAGAGTTAAAATTCCTACCACAGCCACAACTTAATCATTAGAATAGGAACCCTCCTCATTTGTTTAAGGCTCGAGCTGTCGGCTGTATTGCATCCTTATGAACTCATCATACAGCTAAATCCTGGTTTCACACACTCACTTGCACCCCTGCTACTTCTACCCTGGAAGTACGCACCACATAAAGCCTATTTTCATCCATTGAAATTGTTCCACTCTTACACTGAGAGTGAACACCCAAAAATATCCCCTTGTTCATTTACTAGCCACTTATCCAAGATCAATGCTCCAAGTATCATTTGTTATTCCCGATGTGAAGTTGTCAAGTTGAGAAGTGTTCCATTCAAGAAGTATTCTATTCCTTTTTGGGCTACAAGAATTATAAAAAAAAGAAAAAGGAAAAGAGAAAAGAAAAAGAAAGAGAAATTTATGAGCCCAGTCTTTGTCAAGTTTTCAAAGTTTAAGTTTCCAAGTTTAAGTTCCAAGAAGTTCAAGTGTTAAAGCAGTTCCAAGTTTCTTCCAAATAAAGGAGCATTGATAATTCTTTTGTGCACCCCTTCTCCTCCCACAAATATTTCTCTCTATTATATCATCCACATATAAAACCACACATGCACACACCGATTGGTTGTATGTTGAGTTCCTTCGGATCCATGGTTCGATGAGGCCAATGCATTAGTTTTCCACACCTATAAGCACCACATAAGCCGTTATCAGAGTAGGGTGAGAGAGAGAGTGAAGGCTCATCTATAAATGCCTTGAACCACAAATACCACATATTCTGAGAGTAAGAGAGATGGCATAACATCTTTCAATGCCTTAGAGAGGATCCAAAAATACCAAATATTGAGAGACTTGAAAGGGTTGTTTTAAGGAACTCGAGTTTTATTGAAAATCTTGTAAAAACCGCACGCAGGTGGAACAACGAGCATGAGACAACGGTGCTTGACTTAATTGTTCTGTCTTTCAACTACTCAAGACCCAAGTGCGGGTAAAAGCCCCATGGTTGAAAGAAACATGAGTAAGTTTGGGAGTTATGATAGTCCACTCTAGTCTCGGGGATGAATTCTTGTTTAGAGCATGTGTGTTTGTAAAGTGTGAAAGCATCGCAGTAACTCCTGATCCATCTTCTGTAGCTATTTGCTCAGGGACGAGCAAAAGGGTAAGCTTGGGGGAGTTTGTTGACGGTTGTTAATGATCAATTTTACATGTCAACCAGAGAGAGAAAGAGGGGCATAATCTGTTCACCACCATAGACTTAGGGTTTAAACTGATAAATTCCACAAGTTTTGGTGAATATGTGTTTTCGTAGGGGATTATCAGGAAAACATCCAAGGAGGCCCACATGTCAGGATTACATAGAGAGAAAGACCGAACGGGTAAAATTGTATACTCTAGAAGACTCCAGAAGGCAAACCCTGGAAGCGGAGCCCCACCTGTCATAGACAGGAGGCGGCCGACTCTAGGGGAGGGGCGGCCGCCTCTCCACCTCCACCAATCAGGTGGAGTCTCGCGGATCCTGCCTCCACCGACCTTGAGGAGCAATAATTATCGTCCATTTAGGTCGGTTTGATCCGATGGCTGTGGTTCCTTCAAGGGGACTATATATTCGGGGCCCCTCCCCCGGGTGAAACCCTAATTCATTCAAGAATTCATTATTCAGAGGTAGCCATCAGCAAAGCCAGGGTTTAGAGAGATCTCTCCACCAGAGAATTAGAATAGCTACTCTAGTTCTTCAAGTTCTACATAGGTTTAGACTAGATAGAGGAAGAATCGGGCGCCTGTGCTCGGATTTCCGGATCTTCATCATCAAGAATTGGTATTATCTTGTATCTATTCTTGTGACTTTATTCTAATATCGTTATGTTTCTATTTATTATGTTCCTAGTTTATTCTAGTTCTACATTTGATATGGTTATGATTGATAATAAGTTTATGTATATGTTTGCAAAGCGCTTAGCTCTCTTCGCGGGAGGGTTAGGTGGTAGATTTCATGTGAGCATGGTGCTTAGATGCCGTTTACCGCAAATGCACCCTATTGGCCGGGTCGTGTGGTAGATCGCGGAAGTGACCGGTTCCGTTGAGTCCTCTGTATTCCATCCCCGTTGATAGGTCTAGCGGAACCAAAGTTGCGTAGTAAGTCCCTGCTATGTCTTGGCTTGTTATAGCAATGATCCTTATACATAGATGAAGAGTCTTTTGTGCTATATGTGATAGTGTAGCGTTAGAGTAGATGAATGACTTAGTAGATTAGAACCTACATAGGATTTCTATTTCTTGTGCTAATCGAGATGTCAACCTACCTTTTGTGAGTAGTCTATATCTAATCTCTCGTGTGATTTATACCCGAGCTTATTACTTTATATTCCCTTATTTATCATGGTTTACCCTCTGCCAAAGTATGTATTTGTGCACTCAATCACTCATAAGTAGTCGTGTTTAGCAAGTTTATCTCATTGTTTAAGTCCTTAGTTCTTTCCCTTGAGCTAAATATAAATTACGATACCTGGAATACTTCCCGGTAAAATGCTACGATGGTGTATTATCTGTTCGCTTGTGGATCCCATATTTTCTTGAGTAGAGGAGCAGTTTCTATACCAACACTTCTGGCGCCATGCTAGGGATGACAACTTAGCGTGAGTGGTGTTAGAAGTGTCAACAGTGTTCTAGTGTTACTTTCACTTAATTTCAGAGTAGAGAGTTCTGGCACGCATTTCTTACATGACATATATGTCCATCGGAGGACGAGGGGACCTCACGCAGCGAGGGCTCCCTCACGGGGAGGTTGAGGACCCTCGCCAAGCGCGTCTTCCATAAGGCGACCACACCGCTGCTGCCACGGCCGACTCGGGTAGCCGACTCCAGCTCGGTACAGCTGCCGCTGCGGAGCAGGCGCATCACGGCCAACCCTCTCTCCAAGTTCCCGGTCACGAGAAGAGAGGAGAAATCCTTGCCATGCAGAAGATGGGGTTCATCGAGGCGGAGCCCACAGAGGAGGGACAACAGCAGCTAGACGAGATGTTTGAGGGGAGGCCCGGCGACGCCCAGGCCATGAGTGAGCTGTTCCACGATGAGGAGCACCGGCGCGGCGTCGAGGAGACGCCACGGAGCCGGGGGCCGCACTTGAGCGCCGACCATCCGGACGAGTGCGGAACATCGGGACGAGCCGTCAATGGATATAATACAACCATTGTATCTTTGGATTGCGTGGGGGCTCAACAACGCAGCCCGCCGCGCGCCGTTCGCACGATGGTGCTGAACGAGAGACCCCACATTGCTTGTATTGTAGAGACAAAGCTCCCACTGTACCACGAGATGCTTGTATCTTTCTTATTGGGAATGGACTTTGTTGACTATGCGTACGTCCCCGCAAATGGCACCCGGGGAGGGATTCCTCTTGCGGGATACGAATGGACATTCACCTCGACCACGCTCGCATCGAACACTACTCGGCCACGGTGCGCGTCCACTCCGTTGCGGGACACGGGCGCGGGCCCGGTGGCTCACGGTTGTGTACGGCCCGCGGGGACGACGGCGACAAGGAGCTGTTCCTTGAGGAACTAGCGGCGATCATACACGCATGCGACGGGCCGTGGGCGGTCATTGGTGACTTCAACCTCATCCTCGATGAGGCGGACAAGAGCAATGGCCACATCAACAGACAGAACATGAGCCGCTTCCGCCAAACCATGGCCGACCTGGAGCTCCTCGACATTCACCTACACGGGCGGCGGTACACCTGGAGCAACGAGCGAAGGGCGCCCACTTTGGTGCGACTTGACAGGGCACTGGTGTTGCTCGACTGGGAGTCGATGCACCCAGACTGCCACCTTCAGGCCCTCTCGACGGACATCTCCGACCATTGCCCGTTGCTACTGCAGACGAACATGTCAGCGCGCGCCAAACCCAGATTCCACTTTGAGTCCTTCTGGCCGAGGGCGAACGGCTACCGGGACACGGTCATCGGGGATGGACTGCGACCGGGGGTATCACCGACCCCTTGCAACGGCTTGACGCGATCTTCCAAAATTTAAAGGCCGAGCTACAACGTTGGGCGTCCGGGAGCATCGGGAACGTGAGGGACCAGGTTTGCTCATGGAGCGGGGCTTTGTCCTTCGCTTTGACCAGGCTTCAGAACACAGGCCGCTCACGGACGAGGAGCACAGGGTGCGCAAGGAATTGAAGTTCAAGTGCCTCGGCCTAGCGTCACTCGAGCGAACCATCGCGCGATAGAGGTCGCGGGTGCGCTACCTAGCCAACGGAGACGCCAACACGAAGTATTTCCACCTCCTAGCCCGTGGGAGGAAGCGCAGGAATTGGATTTACCGCCTTCGAATAGGTGACGGCGAGGTGTGCTCCTCTACTGAGGCCATTGAGGAGGCCATCTTTAGCCACTTTGAAGACGTCTTCGGTGTCGACAGCCCGGGGGGTCTCCACTGATTTCACCGCCCTTGGCATCAACCCCCTGGACATGTCCGCACTTAAACTCCCATTCTCAGGGGATGAGGTGGAGAGGGTCGTGCGCGACATGCCTTCGGACAGGGCGCCTGGCCCAGACGGCTTCATAGGGGCCTTCTACAAGTCGGCGTGGCCGACCATCAAGGAAGATGTCTTGGCGGTGTTAAATGGCCTCTTCTTCGGTGGATCGGGCAATTCAACGGCCTCAACAACGCCCTCGTAGTTTTCTTGCTAAAGAAGTCGGACGCGGCCACCCCGGCGGGCGACGGGCCCATCACGATGATCCATAGCCGGCAAGCTTGCCTCCAAGCGCGCAGCTAGGCTGGCGCCAAGGTTCAAGGAGCTCATCTCGCCCAACCAGAACGCCTTCATCAGCGACAGGACGATCCATGACAACTTCAAGTTCGTCCAGCATGCAGCAGTACACCTACGTAAGCAGAAGATCCCGAAAGCGCTACTCAAATTGGACATCTCCAAGGCCTTCGACACGGTGGCATGGCCATTCCTGCTCGACACACTCCATGCGTTCGGATTCGGCGACCGCTGGAGGCGTTGGATCGCGACACTGCTGTCCTCTGCGTCGTCCCGCGTTCTAGTTAATGGTCGGCCAGGGAGGCCGATCAGACACCGGCGGGGGGTCAGACAGGGGGACTCACTCTCGCCGATGCTCTTCATCCTCGTCATGGAGGTCTTCACCACGCTGATGGTCACAGCGGCCGAGGGACAGTTGATTCATCCTCCCGGAACGCCGGCCATCAAGCACCACCGCTGCCGGCCTCTACGCCGACGACATCATCATCTTCATGCACCCCGGTGTAAGCGAGGCGAGGGCGCTGAGAACGATCCTGCAGTCATTCGGGGACGCATCTGGCCCCAACCTCGCCAAGTGCTCTATCACGACAATCTACGGCCCAAACACCGACCTCCGGAACATCCAAGGAATCATCGGCTGCCAGATCTCCGAGTTCTCTATCACCTACCTAGGCCTCCCACTCAGCATCAAGAAGATCCCCAAGGAGAGGTACCAATCAGCGGTGGACTCGATCGCGGCACGCCTACCGGCGTGCCACGGCCCGCTCATGGCGAGAAGCGTGCGCCTCATTTGGGTCAAGTCGATCCTATCAGCGATCCCAATCTACACCATGTTGGCGGTCCTTATCGACGATTTTATACCGCCAATTAGACATGAAAAAGGGTGAATTATATATTCCTATATGCATATACTTGTGCAACTAACCCAAATCCACGTGCACTAGGAAATATACTGTCACTGCAGGAATCATATAAAAGTGCAGGGATTAAACATCGAAAAGGCGCTTTCTGGAAAGCGCCAAACCACCCCAAGAGGAGAAGGGCCACCTCGGGACCAGAAATGGGCCAAACCACCTCAACACCAAAGCCCACTCACCTGGGGAGGCCCACTGGCCAAGGTCGGTCAGGGGGAGGTGGTACCCTGGCGCGCTCGCGCCAGGGGCGCGCTCGCGCCCCCCCCCTCTGCCATGTGGGGCAGGCCAGTGGAGGTCGGTACATTAAATGCCAAGGGAGGTCGGTACGGGGTGTTCCTTCCATTTCAGGCTCAAACCGACCTCCACCAACATATAAAAGGGGAGATTCAAGCTTTTCCAAGACACACAATTCATTTGGTCTCTCTCTCCCTCACCTCCACTTGTTCCTTAGCCTAGAGCTAGTAGTAGTTGGAGTTAGGAAAGCTACCAAGGAGAGCTTGTCTCCTAGGAAGAAGAGATACATCTTGGTAAATCTCTATGGAGTGTTCTTCCTTGTTCAAGTTCTTGCATTTTATATGTTGCTTAGTGTATGAACTCGAGCATAGTTTTGATCATGTTCATGTTGGTGCATATGAACTAGAGCCTAGTTCATATGATCAGTTCATAGCTTGTTCATCTCTGTTCTTTATCATTCATATGTTCTATAGGATTAGAGTCTCTGAGGAGAGTGGAGTAACGGTTCGATGTTCTTTCGGGTTTGCCTGTGTTCTAGCTCGTCCATCCGTAGGGTGGGAGTCCTGGGGGAGCATAGGTAGTTCCTTAGTATGCGGGCGTGGTGTCCGGATACGAGGGGGCCTTCGAATATGACGGCATGCCACGGTTGAGGGGTAGGCGGCAGGTGGTGACAGCCCTGTCCGTCCCTTGTAATCCCCCACGTCCGTATGTCGTGTAGGAGTTCGTAAATGCCTCTATCGGCTGGCAGACCAGCTGCGGGGGTCTCCCTGTTACTTTAGGCTCTGACTTGCCTCTAACCCTGTATAACATGTGACTTAGCTAATCTATGCTTAGCAACATACGACCAACCAGCTCCAGTAGATTTATTCTTTATTCTTTCCGTTTCTTTTATTCCTTATTTCTCTTTATCCTTGAGTGACGACCAAGTGTGTGTCCACTATCCTCAAATTACCGTTTATCTTACCCCGCATAGTACCAAGACTTATTTCGATGATGTGAAGTACCATATCCATGTGCTAGAGCTATTTTACACCATGCCTTCCTTTGGGAAAATATAAATCACGATACCACGAAATACTTCCGGGTGAAATGCTACAATGATAGATCCGTGCGCTTGCGGATAATATCTTTAGAACACGACTATCAACCCTGGCGTTTCTTGGCGTGACCACTGGGATGGACTTAAAACCTCTATACTTGGTGATTGCATTAAGAAATGCCAACAAGCATTTCCGCGCCGCTGCGGGGATGGCATTGGTTAAAATAATCTAGCATGGCATGGATATAACTTCATTAGAAATAGTCCGAGTCTATGCAGGCTAACTTTTATGTTTTCTCCTGTTGTGGGTGAAAACAGGATAGTGTATGTCCGGTTTCTCCCTGCCAGACAATTTCCATCCAAATCCGGAGGCACTCCTAAGGAAGAAGAAGCCTAGAGCTACTCCTTCTTCTGCTACTCCGTCGGCAGTTGAACCGGTCATTTCCGCACCATCAGCGACCATCCCAATGGCTCAGAAGACTCTTCGCGAATTCTCCGTCCCCGCTGTTGCCAACGTGCCCACCGGGCCCGTTGTCAACATGGCGGACAAGAACTTTGAGCTAAGGGTATTGGCGATCACCATGGTGCGGGGATTCCATTTTGCGGACTCCCCAATGAGGATGCCAACGCTCACTTGCGGCGTTTCTTGGAGCTCTGTGACACGTCGTCATCAAGGACATTGAAGGCACGTCATCGGGCTCCATTTGTTTCCCTTCTCCCTCGTAGGGAAGGCGGCGGTGGTTCTACAAGGACAAAGAGGCTATGAGCACGTGGGGCAAATGCTCCACGGCATTCCTTGCAAAGTTCTTCCCCATGGGCAAAACAAATGCTACGGGGAAGAATTGCCAATTTCCGGCAAACACGAGATGGAACCCATTCTGAAGCTTGGGAAAGGCTCCAAAGCTTCATTGCGGATTTGTCCTCATCATGGGATGGAGGAATGTTTGGTGCTCCAAAACTTTTACAATGGGCTCACGCCCATGTCAAAAGGGCACCTTGGCGCGATTTGGAGGCGCATTTCTATCACTCTTTGTTGATAACGCTACGGCGTTAATCAACAAAATGGTAGAAAATCAAGCTTGGGGGAAGAAAGAACCCCACCCAAGCAACAAAAAGGCTCGCACCCCGTGAAGGAGACGGAGCGCTAGCGCAAAGATAGACTGCTCCTACAAAGTTTGACGAGAGAGCATTTTGGAGATACATCCGCACTTTGTCAAAGCCATAGAATCTCGCATAACGTGCGAGGTACGTAACAATGATGGACATTCGGGAATGATTGCCCCGAAACCCGTGAAGAAGCTTCTTACATGAATAACGGGTATCGTCAACAGCAAGGAGGTAATAATGGATGGAACAATCAGTCCCGTCCACAGTATCAAGGTAATTCGAACTACTCTGCGAACTACAGTTCGAATCAGCCTACTCTCAAGGATTTAGTCCTTGGCCAAGCAAAGATCAACGAAAACCTCACCAAAAGATCTTTGGCCAATGACAAAATCCTAGAGAACATCGATACAAAGATAGAAGGTTTGACTTCCTTAGCTGTCAAGAATCGATTAAGCTTTAATAAGATGATAGAAAGATAGCTAGCTCGATTGTCTCGATGTTCTGTTGATCCAACCGGTAAAACGTCGGATCAAGCCGCTAGTACTTTGAGAATGTGAATTCGTGACCACGAGAGGCGGTAAGGCCACTCGTGATCCACCATATCCTAAACAAGCAGCGGGGAAACAAGCAGTACCACAACAAGAAGAACCTTCATCTCCTAAACCACAAGGCGAGGCAGAATCAGGGACGACCCTGGATTATCCAGATACAACACACCTGCCATTCGCCACAAGAACAAGAAAGCAAGCTGTGAATGATCAGTTCGCTCGGTTTGTTGAGATGGTCGAGAAAGTACATGTGAGCGTTCCGCTCATGGACGTCCTACATGTACCTTCCTACGCCAAGTACATCAAAGACATCATCAACAACAAGCGACCACTTTGCTATCCATGTTGTGGTCAAACTCCTTGAGTAAGAGTGTAGTGCGGCAATCCTAAATGTTTTACGAGAGAAGAAGAAGGACCCGGGATGCCCCACTATCACATGCTCCATTGAAGGGCAACGGTTTGACCACGCACTCTGTGATCTTGGTGTCAGCGTCAGTGTCATGCCCAAGACAGTATTTGACAAGCTAAATTATACATGGCTATCACCAACAACGATCACACTCCAATTAGCGGACTCCTCCTTACGCTACCCCCGGGAATAGGCGAAGATATTCTGTGAAGATTAGAGAGGATACTTCGTCCCGAGTGGATTTTGTGGTACTCGACATGGAGGCCACCAAAGAATCACCGCTCATATTGGGACGACCATTCCTCGGCACATGTTGACTGGGCGCGAGATTGATGTTGGAGGCTGGAGAAATCCGGTTCAACATCAATGGGAATGAGGAGAAGTTCCACTTCGACCATGGAAGACGGAGGAGTGCAACATGATTCGCATCAAGTATGAGCCAACTACAAGAGAGGTCACGGAAGTTGAAATCCGACCTCTTGGTGCGAATCGATTCCCAATATTATATGGGAACGAGAGGCCGAGCCGCGAAAGCAAAGGGTACCCGGGAACAAAAACAAAAGAAAAAGAAAGAACAGGAGCCAAAAGAAAAGAAGGAGCAAAGAGCTGCTAAGAAGGGTAGAAAGAAGGCTCCTACAAAAGATACAAAATCAAAAGCCGTTCTACGCAACCCGAAGAGAAGAAGAACAAGGGCAAGGCTCCGCCCAAGAAAGAGTGGAAACAAAGGCAAACCAACCCCACTCGGATCCTGCAGGGGACCAAAACTGGTCCCTAAAGAGGAGACAAAGGTGTTAAAGGTGGAAAAAACGCAAGCACCTCCAAAAGAGGATGATCAGCCACCAACCTCACCAATTGTCACCACACCACCAAAAATGGTGTGGAGACCCAAGCAGGCACCACTGTCTACTTCTCCTGAGACGGTTGCCTCATCATCAAGCTCAAATTGAGCGGGAGAAAGTCTCGCTTCACGGACTATCTTTGTGAGCCCCGACCGACGAGGATAATCGGTAAGTTATCTTTTTATAAGTATTTCATTCTATTTATGTTTGCCTAGTCTGTCAAATAAAGTTCTATCTTGCTACCCCTATTCCCGCTTAGTTTGATGTTTTGGAACATGTTCAAGCTCAGCATGTTCCATAAACTAGTAGCTTGAGCATGGTGCTTAGGTTGCTAGTTTACCTTGGTCGACTTGTCGATTATTGAGATAGATTACTAGTAGGAATATTGGTAGTATGCTATGAGCTAACCTGCTTGAGGATGACCTGATCATAAGGAAGTCTGACGCCCGAGACTCAAAATAAAATAAAATAATTTGTTACCTCGAATAAAATTTTAAGGGGCCCCGTTTCCAAGCAAGCAGGGGAGGACCCCAATAAGAGGTATGTACCCTACTAACACTTACGTATATAAAAAAAATGCTTCGTCATTTCCTATACATATGCATCATAGAATTATTTAATTCAACCCTTGTTGAAATGATGAAAAGTTGCTCTGTCTCGTGACTCGCTTGTACCTTGTTTATAATCAGGCTTTCTCCTAAGTTTGAGTTTATTGGCTTAAATGTCTTATCCTTGAAAACTTGAGCTTAGTGGGTTGCATAGGCTAGATCCTGTCTAAGTTATTGCCGGGTACGATATAGTGCCACGAGCAACGCTATGACTCTTTCCTGAGTGAAAACCTGACTTCCGGAGTTTTTATTTTCAAAACTATCAAAACAAAAGTTCCTCAATGATTTTGAAATACCTACCAAGGCCATATGACGTAGCTATCAATACTCTTTCAAAACCCAGTTGTCATATGATGCTTGATCACTAGAAGTACGTAACCTCCCAAGATTATGGTCTTACACTCACGATTGAGATTCACTTGCACCGCCCAAATAATTTTGCCGACCCGTATCTTTGCGAGTCGCGCAACCTAACCTCTCATCCAATCCACCCAAATATGCCAACTCTTGACCCTAGAGTTGCGCACCTTCTTCAAAACAAAAGCATGCCGACCCTTACACCGAGAATCGCGCATCCCTACTCATCATCCATCAAAAAAATCACTTCTTGTCTTCATCATGACTCCTCTCGCCAAAAATCTCCATCGTACCTAAAGAGAGTATTGGGCATTAGCATCTCTTAAAAAAAAGAGAAAGAAAGATGATGATGAATGCCAAGGGGCAATAATAAAAGCTTCAAAGTAGACAAAAATGGGAATCCCAGTTAGTCTCCCGTTCAAAAAAAAAAAGAGAAAAGAAAAAGGAAAAGAAAAGAAAGATCATAGTTTTTCAAATCAAGCCCATACTCTCTCAATTTTCCCTTCCACCAATAAAGAGGAGTCATGATGCCCAGTACCAAAAACATTTAGAGATAGGAATCATTCACCCTCACACACTTGCACAAATCTCAATCTAAGTGTGTGGTCTTAATCTTCGGACGGTTTGTACTTTGACTTCATCAATTCTTTGTGATCCAAGCTTAGCCACTTTTCATACCTACCCAAAACTCCACTCTGCCCATAGTAGTAGGTTAGATAGAAAGGCAACACAACACCTTTGGTGAGGTATAAACACTTTTAAGCGATTGAGAGAATCATTTGAGGAACTTGAGTTCTTTTACAAAACTTTCAAAACCTCCGGAGACTTGGTTGATCTTGGGTAGATGATAAGCAACGCTTGTGAATCTGTTCTGCCTTGCAATATCCTAAGACTCGAGAAAGCTAGAAAGCCCCATTTCGTCTTGAGATAATAACGGGGTGGCTTGGTCATGCCGATTTATTCAAATTCGGTAGAAATCTTGCTTATACGCTTGGTACACTTGACTCATGATCGGCATAGTAGCAACTTCTGATCAACAACCTAAGGCTGAGCTTTGCTCGGGACGAGCAAAGGGTAAGCTTGGGGGATCTTGTTGGCGGTCCTTATCGACGATTTTATACCGCCAATTAGACATGAAAAAGGTGAATTATATATTCCTATATGCATATACTTGTGCAACTAACCCAAATCCACGTGCACTAGGAAATATCTGTCCTTGTAGGAATCATATTAAAGTGCGGGATTAAACATCGAAAAGGCGTTTACGAAAAGCGCCAAACCACCCCAAGAGGAGAAGGGCCACCTCGGGACGAGAAATGGGCCAAACCACCTCAACACCAAAGCCCACTCACACAGGGGGAGGCCCATTTGGCCAAGGTCGGTCGGGGAGAGGTGGTACCACTGGCGCGCTCGCGCCCGCCATGTGGGGCGGGCCGGTGGAGGTCGGTACATTAAATGCCAAGGGAGGTCGACGGGGTGTTCCTTCCATTTCGGGCTCAAGCCGACCTCCACCAACATATAAAGGGGGAGATTCAAGCTTTTCCAAGACACACAATTCATTTGGTCTCTCTCCCCACCTCCACTTGTTCCTTAGCCTAGAGCTAGTAGTAGTTGGAGCTAGGAAAGCTACCAAGGAGAGCTTGTCTTCTAGGAAGAAGAGATACATCTTGGTAAATCTCTATGGAGTGTTCTTCCTTGTTCAAGTTCTTGCATTTTATATGTTGCTTAGTGTATGAACTAGAGCATAGTTTTGATCATGTTCATGTTGGTGCATATGAACTAGAGCCTAGTTCATATGATCAGTTCATAGCTTGTTCATCTCTGTTCTTTATCGTTCATATGTTCTATAGGATTAGAGTCTCTGAGGAGAGTGGAGTAACGGTTCGATGTTCTTTCGGGTTTGCCTGTGTTCTAGCTCGTCCATCCGTAGGGTGGGAGTCCTGGGGGAGCATAGGTAGTCCCTTAGTATGCGGGCATGGTGTCCGGATACGAGGGGCCTTCGAATATGACGGCATGCCACGGTTGAGGGTAGGCGGCGGGTGGTGACGGCCTGTCCGTCCCTTGTAATCCCACGTCCGTATGTCGTGTAGGAGTTCATAAATGCCTCTATCGGCTGGCAGACCAACTGCGGGGGTCTCCCTGTTACTTTAGGCTCTGACTTGCCTCTAACCCTGTATAACATGTGACTTAGCTAATCTATGCTTAGCAACATACGACCAACCAACTCCAGTAGATTTATTCTTTATTCTTTCCGTTTCTTTTATTCCTTATTTCTCTTTATCCTTGAGTGACGACCAAGTGTGTGTCCACTATCCTCAAATTACCGTTTATCTTACCCCTGCATAGTACCAAGACTTATTTCGATGATGTGAAGTACCATATCCATGTGCTAGAGCTATTTTACACCATGCCTTCCTTTGGGAAAATATAAATCACGATACCCTGAAATACTTCCGGGTGAAATGCTACAATGATAGATCCGTGCGCTTGCGGATAATATCTTTAGAACACGACTATCAACCCTGGCGTTTCTTGGCGTGACCACTGGGATGGACTTAAAACCTCCATACTTGGTGATTGCGTTAAGAAATGCCAACACACCATCATCGCGGACGGCTTACCCCCTTGGGTGATCGAGGAGATCAACAACATGCACGAAGATTCGGACCGGGAAGGAGGGCTCCATCGGGGAAGTGCATGGTGGCATGGCCCACCGTGTGCGGCCAACTGATTTGGGGGCACAGGGAGTCCCGGACCTCCAACGCACCGATAGCCCGGACCAAATGGCTCTGGATACATCGGGACGGACGAGAACCGCGCTTGGTCACGGTTGGAGATCAAGGTGCCTAGGGAGGTGCACGACATCTTCTGCGCCTCAACATTCATGGCCCATGGGCGGCATGAGATCCACCCTCTTCGGACCGCGAGGTGGATAGATGGCCTCCTCGGTGAGAGACATCGCACCACTCTTGCTCTACTACGTCGGTGCGGGAGATCCGAGAGACCACCGTCGCCCGAGGGCCGGCACGGACAAACGGTCGAACACGGATGAGGCGAGATCTCGAGGGGGATATACGCACGTGGCCACCGGAGAGTACCTCAACCTTTGGCACGGGATCGATCGGGTCGCTCTCTCGGGTGGAGGACCGACTAATTTGGAAATGGTCGGCGGATGGGAAATATTGTGCCAAATTAGCCTACAGGGCACTCCTTGCGGGATCCCACCCAATCCGGGTTGCAAGAGGATGCGGAAGACGTGGGCACCCCTCAAGGTCAGGATCTTCCTCCGGGCCGGCCATACACGTACGCCATTGGACTCCGGTGGACGGGGCGGCACGAGCACGGAGGCTGCGACGGCGAACGACAACTGCTATCTCGTGACCAAGAACTAGAAACAATTGATCACATTATCGCGAGTGCTCCTCCCCGACGGGTGTGGTGGAACATCTTGGCGGCGCTAAGCGGCGGACACCTCGGGGATCGAGCACCGCAGATCCATCGGCCAATGGTGGGACTATTTGGAGGGCGAAGTGGCATAGGGTCAAGAGACAAGGAGACGGACACTGCGTTCACAATCGTAGCACGGGAAATCTCGGGAAGGAGAGAACGCACGTCGCGTGGAGGCGGGGCCACCCTCCACCGGATCCTCGCAACATGTGGGTCGAAAGCCGATGCATGGAAACTAGAATGCTTAGTGCATGAGTAGTCCGCTATGTACGCGTTCCGGGGGTTGAAGGCGGTGTTGCAAATTTGTATCATCCCGGAACAACCTGTAAAACTCTCTTCTACTTAAATACAAAGATGCGCAAATCTTTTGTGTATTCAAGAAAAAAACATATATGTCCATATATCGGTGTCCTTCACCTTTTAGAATTTTTTAGGATCTCTCGGAAGGGTAAATGGCCTAGAGGGGGTGAATAGGCTGTCAAAAAATCAACTCGAGCAAAGGTCGGACCAACGGGCGATCTGCCTTAGATCGTGGCGACTTGCCGCTCAACAAATAATAACTGGAGATGAAACTTGAGCGAGACAAACTACTCACTTAGAGCTATACTTCTTGGTAGAATTCTAGTTACAAGTCCGGCTAAGGTGGCTCCCACGGAGAGTCGAGAACTTGAAGATCTAGCAACTTAACCCTAAAACAAACTCAACAACAAGAACCTAGTGAAGTAAAGCTGAAGCATGCGAGACAAGCTATTTATCCCGTGGTTCAGCTCGCCACAAAGGCTTGCCTAAGTCCAAGTTGTTGAGGTATCCACAAAAGGATTGGACGTCACCACAAAGGTTGGTCCTTCCCTCGATCTCATGTCAAGAGTTAACTCTTGAGGTGAGAGGGTAATTTCTTTGCTCTTGATTGAGGTTACAAACCTCCCAAGGTTGCCACACAAGTTGGCAACTCAAGGGTGACGCCTAGCCGTCTAGGAGCAAGCTCCAAGAGTAACAAACCCTAGGGTTCGTCGGCCAAACGTGCACCAAATGCTCTCAAACTTTGGGGATCGGTGGATCTACTCGTCGATTGAAGTTTCTTTGCCTTTTCCTCAAGATTTCTTGATGGGATTTGCGGATCGGCGAGGAAGGTGGGAGCTTCAATGGAGGAGAGAGGGAGAGCTTTGGTGCTCGTTAGAATGGGAGTGAATGCGCGAGAGGAAGAAGATGACCGTTGTGAGAGAAGGCTGCTTGTATAAATACGAGCTGCGCAACGGTCAACGGCGACACTTGCCGCCCATTATGGGTCACCGCGCCCACCAAAGAAGGTTCACCTGGATATGAAATTTGGCTGGCTTCTTTGGCTTGGTATGAGGATGTGTTTGGTATGTTTTGAGCATCTGGTTGCACACTTGTCCAACTAACCTAGAATCCCCCTTAATGGTACGGCTTTTCCTAAACTCAAGATTTGAAAGTAAAACGAATTAAACCTTCGACACGGTAAGCCATCCTTAATGATCGAGGGGTACCTGCAACCCGTTTACCAAACATCCTTACTGCATCTCCCCGCTTGTCAACTCGATAAATCTCATTAGTTCCCAAATTAGGTGATCATCAACACAAAACCCACAAAGTGGCTTGATTGCACTTACAATCTCCCCTTTTTGGTGATTGATGACAACCAAATTAGAGTTTACAAGACAAGTATAAATAACGAGATTTTTCGACACATGGATGTAGAAGCCTCCCCCCCTAAATTGTGAATGGGGATTTGAATTCTCGATTTTGACTTTGAAGTCAATGTTCACAATTTTAGGTGAGAGTGAGTCTCACCTACATCCATGCCGAGTGTGGGTGACCGAACATGAAACAAAAAACATGAGCTAATACTAGCACAAGCAACATGTCGGTCAAAAGAACCAAATTTGGCTTCAACAAGTGTGGGCTTGCCGCCAGCGAGCAAGATTGCCGCCCAACAATGAATAGTCGGACGAAGCCAAATTTTCAAAGCACTAAGAATGCATCTAAAGCAAGTAAAACCACACGGTATGACAAGCTAGAAAGTAACCTCTAATACAAGTCCAAATCCAAAGGAAACTTAAGTCAAAAAGCTTAAACTTATTACAACTTAAAATAGGTTTTTCAACGATCCTCACACAACCTAGAAACTACTCTCAACGGATCCAAAGAACCGAAGTCATTTGGATTTCCATCGTCGAAAAGATTGACCCCTCTAATTTTCTCCCTTTGGCATCAAACGCCAAAGAGAAGAGAAAAGAAGAGAGTCACTCGTCCGTCACGGCTGACGCCCGTGGGCGCTTGGAAGAACTTGGAGCATCTCTAGGACCCCTCCGCGGTAGGTCTGAAACCGAGCCGCTTGGACATTTAGATCCTGGCTCCTGGCCGGTATCTACGGGCGACAAAAGAGGATGCGTGGAGCCCGAGTAGAAGAATGAGGAGGATAACCAAAGTTTGTAGATGAATCATAGTAATCATATCCACGATCCCTGCTGCTCTGGCTGCCAATATGGATCTTTGAATCCTCTGTCTCTCTGTTCCTCATCCTCGAAGGAAGCAATGTCGGACATGTAAGGAAGATCCACTCTAGGAGGTGATCGAATAGGAGGTAGTGGTGGAAGACTGCTTTGCCTCCCTAGCCGCTCTCTACTCTGTCT